>PVKS010001627.1:0-58088 GCA_004027875.1 Aplodontia rufa
CCACCACCACCACCACCACCACCACCACCACCACCACCACCCCCTTCCTTTCTACGTGCCATCACTACTTCTTTCCCTAATTTTTATTTCAGTGTCTGGGTCTGGGATGTAGCCCAGAGCATTTAATTAAGCCCTTTACACTCCGTGATGTGCCGGTGGGTGCATCCCTGCAAATCGGGCAGTAGATGGCAGTGTGTTCCCTGCTGGAAACCGCAAAGTTCGCTAGGAACCCCGCGGTCCGGGGCGTGCAAGGCTCTGGAGGGTTGGGGAAGGTGCGCTTAAGCACCGCAGCCCACGCTCCTCATGTGGAGCGCAGTGATTGGTCGCCGTGAGATGGAGGGCGTGAGGCGCTCCGGGCGGGCTCACTGATTGGAGGAGGAAGGAGGAACGATATGAGGCTGTCGTTCCTGAGTTTCCCATTGGAGAGCTCGGGTGGTTCCCTCAGGCCGGGTGGTTACCTTGTTCTGGCCTTGCAAAACAATGCTTTTGTAGTACCTGAGATTCTGAGGTGGAGTCTTACCTTTGCATTACCCTCGTGGAATTTTGTTTTTTAAAAATGCTCTTTTCTTACAGTGTACTACGTGCATACTTAAACATACCCAAATAGAAATATAGTGATTATCACAATGTGAGCAAACCTCTGTAGGAAATAGAATGTTCTTACTGCCCCGGAGCCCATTATTTTACCCATAAATTTATTGATGTTTCCAGAAGATAAGAGCAGCTTTAATACTATTATCACACCTAGAATAGTAATTGTTTAAATATTTTGAAATAGCAATTTTTATTTTTCTTGATGTTCTCCGAAGTATGTATTTTTTAGTGGGTTTTGATTCGGTCAGGATCCAAAGAAGGCCCATATGTTGTAGTTAGTTAATATGTGTTCTGCTTTCTCTTGACCTTTTTTCAAACACTTTTTTATAGAGGAGCTGGAGGGTGGCTCAGCAGTTGGAGTGCTTGCCTGGCATGCGCAAGAACCGCAGGTTCAAACCCCAGCACCCACATACACATCTAGGTGCTGTAGAAACAAAGGCCAGATGAAAAAAAAAATAAAATTGATCCTCTCTTTCTCTGTCCCTCTCGACTCTCTTAAAAAAAAAAAATGATTTTTGTATAGAAATATAGAGTAGTATAAACACCCATGTAGTATCACCAGCTTCAACAGTTACCAGTTCCCTGCTAAGGCTCTTTTCTTGGTAGCCCACCCCCTCATCAGATTACTGTTTAGCAAATCTAATTGATCGAATCTCTCTGTGTAGTTTGATACATACCTGTAAAAGGATTTTTAAAGATAACTATACTACCATTCACATATCTAAAAACTAGTCATTTTTTTATCATTTGGTGAAAGTCCCTCTGTTCATATTTCCCCAAATATCTTAGAAATATTTACATTTATAGGTCCCCCCTCCCATATCTTTTTTTTTTTTTTTTTTTTTTTTGGTGGTACTAGGGTGGATCTAACCCACCCTAAGTCGGTACAAGGCAAGCAGTCTACCACTGAGCCCACATCTCCAGTACACTCCCACCCCCCTGCAGTACTTTCATTACAATCATTAGTAGAGTTTTCCATACTGTAGATTTGCTGTTTTCACCTTTGTTGTGACATTTAACGTGCTCCTTTGAACTTCCATGGATAAATGGTAGTGAGAGAAACAGGCTTGATTAGGTTCAAGGTTTTTTTTTGTTTTGTTTTGTTTTGTTTGTTCTGGCATGAGTATGTCAGAGGAGCTATTGTTTTCTTTTGTCTCTCTGCATTTTAAAAACCATTCATGTGCACAGGTTTGTTGGTACATGCCAATAATTCCAGCTGCTCAGGAATCCCAGACAGGAGGATCACAGGTTCACAGGTTCAAAGCCAGCCTCAGCAACTTAGGGAGACTATCTCAAAATAAAAAATAAGGGGATGAGGTTCAGTGGTTAAGCACCTCTGGGTTCAGTCTCCAGAATATTGCTTTCCCCTGCCCCATTCAAGCTCTTTGGATGACTCCATTATTTTCTCTGCTAGATCATTTTAGTTATTCTGCAATAGTTTGCATAGAAGAGGCAAGTTTCAAAATATCCTCCAAAGATGATTAATGAGGGTATTTTTCAATGTCATTATGGACTCAGATTTAAACAGTTAGGACATTGTCATAGGGGGCTGGAGCAGTGGCTCAGCGGTTACGGTGCTTGCCTGGCATGTGCGAGGATCGGGTTCAAACCGCAGCACCACATACACAATAAAGTGAGCAACAGAAGCCACATGAAGAACTAAATAAAATTGATTCTTAAAAAAAAAAAAAAGACATTGTCATATAGTGTAGTTAATGTTTTTATTTACAGGGTCTTGGTTCTTCAACTGTGCTTTATAAAACCCTAGGAGTTCTTGGTCTTTCCTACAGTCAGAAGATTCTTTTTTTTTTTTTTTTTTTTTTTTTTACTATTTCTATACTGAATTCCCTTTGGCTAAAATAAGTGCTAAATTAAAGCATCGACTCTCAAATTCCTCCACTAACTTGTAGATCTGTTGGGGAAGTAAGTACAACGTGAAAGTTGTCAACTTTAACCAGTTAGCAGCTAATGAATTACAGAACAGAGCCCTCAGTGGCTGGGACTCCAGAGAAAACTCCTAGGAAACTAGATGGGGTGCTGGTTGGAGGACAGGCCTGGTGGAGAAACTTCCTGGTTACCATGAGAGGAAGTTTGCTTGAGTCACACTGCCAGGGACTTAAGATGAATTTGATTCATGAGCCTTATGAATTAAATATTCTATTTCTGATTTTTCAATTTATACATAATCACTAAATAAGGGACTCCTTTTGGTTTTGGTTATTGTTTTGCTTTGCTGCTATTTTTGAGAAATCCCTTTTTTAATCCAAAAGATATTACACCATTGGTACATGAGGCTTAGTTTTGCTGTATCATTACATCTGTGGAGAGCTTTGGCTTAAAGTAATTTTTCGAAATCTACTTTTGAGTGAAGATTTTCGGAAGTCTGCTTTCCTAATTTTTGTCAGTTCCATATTTGCATCTCTATGGCATCTATTCATTTATCATCTGCTGACAGTTATAGAGGTGCTCTGACTTTTGTCATCTTCCTAGCATATTGTATATATGTGGCTTGTTTTCATTCTTTTCTTCTATTGGGTCTGTTTTAAAGGTTGTAGTGAAAAAGAAACAAATAGAAGGAAATCTAAAAATCTATATCTAAATTGGTTCCTAGGTTAGTTTTCCATTCTTCCCTCTGGTACGTTTGTGCATGGTGTTGTCTGTACTTGTTTCTCTTTTAAAATATGAGAATAAAAAATACACAATTTCAGCCTTAGTTTTCCAAGATCACTTCTTCTAAGAACAATAACAACCTGTGTTTGTTTATTACATAAATTAATAAGATGTACATATGGCCCAAAGCCCAGAAAGAGCTTAGTGTTGCCCCAATGTGTAATGGTAATATACAATTATCTAGAAATCTTGAAAAATTGAAGCAATTTCCCACTAAAGCTACCAACCTCAAGGATTCATCTTTACTTTAGTAAAGTGCTTTCTCATGGCAACTAACCTTGAGACTATCCTCCTTTATAATAGGCTTCTTTTCTGGAATGTCTCTACTGTAGATTTTGCCATCAGTAAGGAGATTTCCATTTTCTTACTGAGAATTTTATGTGCTGGGAAACTGAGCTACTGTGGTCAGATTACCTTCTGGCAAAATCATTATGTAATAATCCATCTAATCTGAAAAATGCTGCTTTTTGCTTGTAAGACTGTTGTGTCTGGAATTATTATAGCTTCACTAGCCTTCTTTTGGCTACTATTTACCTAGTAAATTTTTCATGCATTCATTGTCAACTTTTCTGAGTTCATGTGGTTTATGTAGCTAAATGTTTTTTTTGTATTTTTAACCAATCTGATGATGATTATTTTTTAACCAGAAAGTTTAGTCTACTTATATTGTCATTTCATGATGAATGATACATTTGGGTTTATTTTCCTCATTTTGTGATTAGTTTCATATCCCACCTGCCCGTTTGGATTGATTAGAGATGTTTTTGGTTTTTTACATTTTTTTCCCCTGTACTGATATGAAAATTACATCCTTAATTTCTACTCTTCTAAAATTGTTGCCCTGTATCTTCTAACATGGATATTTAACTTAAAGTCTAACATTCATCACACTTCATTATCCTTTAGAACACTTTAAGTCCAGACAACCACACATAGACATACATACACAGTCACACTCACCTAACCCTTTGCAGTTGTCCACTGTTAAAGTTCTATCCTTTAAAATGCACACACAAAGGGCTGGAGCTCAGTGGTTAAGGTGCTTGCCTGGCATGTGGGAGGACACTTGTTCAAACCCTAGCACCACGTACATAGCAAAGTGTCAGAGCAACGAAAGCCACATGAAAAACTAAATAAAATTGATTATATCTCTCTCTTACTGTCCCTCTCTCTTTAAAAATTAAAAATAAAAAATAAAATACACGCACAATTGTATTAAACAGCTTGCCCACAGATTTAGCCAATTATACTCACCATTCTTTCTCTTCCTGAAACATCTTCTAAATGCTTAGTGTGTTTGTTGCTAATGAGTGCTTGGTTTTTGTCAAGAAATGTCTTTATTTTGCTCTTTTTCTTAAAAGATAGTTTGGCTAAGTGCACAATTCTAGGTTGATAGTTTATTCCCAGCATTTTGCCTATCTTACTGTTTTTTCTGGTCTTCCACTGTTCCTATTAAGAAAACACCTGTGGTTGGGTGTTTTTGTTTCTTTTTTTGTTTGTTTTTCCTTTGTTAAGTAATTTCTCTTTTCCTTCTGGCCACTTTTTTTTATATACCATGGTATGGGTTTAATTTTACTTATTTTAGTTGCAATGAATCTAAAAATGCATATCTTCTAAAAATTCTCAACCATCATTATATAATACCTTTCCCCATTCTCTTTCATTTACTTCTTTTGGAAATTCAATTAGATATCCATCTTATTCTATTTTTTCTATCTTGTAACTGCTTTCATACTTCTTATCTTTATCTATTATTTAGGTGATGAGGATTGAATCCAGGAGTGCTTTACCAGTGAGCTACCTTCCCACTCCTCTTTTTTTTCCCATTTGTTTTTTATTTGTGACAGGGTCTCACTAAGTGGCTTGACCTTGATGTCTTTCTGCCTCATCCTCTCCAGTCACTGGGATTACAGGCATATGCCACTGCACCCGCTTCCGATTTCTTTCTGATCTTCCTTTCAGATTGCTAATTCTCACCTCACCCATGTCTGACCTGCTCTTTAGTCTTCATTTTGCTTTTAGAATATATTGACGTATTCTTTACATAAAATGAACTCCACATATTTACAATTTAAAGTTTAATAACTTTTGACATATGTTTAGGTGTATATGACAATCGAGGTAATGATTGTCTCTGCCTCCCTTCCTGGCGTCTTCTTTCTGCTTGTGTAGCTCTTTCCTCCTTCCTCTTTGAGCCATATGCCCTAAATCCGTAGGTAACTACTGATATGCTTTTTGTCCATTTTTAGAATTTTTATAGTAAAGTCAACTCTTTAAGCAAAACACCCTGCTTGGTATAGTTTGGATTACATTGAAAACATGAATTAAATCCCCAAAGATGCACAAGACTGACTTTGTAGTTTAGAATCCTCAGGGGACAGTAATCCTTATTGTTTACTTTTAGGGTACATTGTTTTCTCGTCTGTCTATTCATACAAGTATAGCCCTAGTTGGTTGTGGCTTTACCTGAGAAGCTTCTTTTTTTGTAGAAATCTTGATTTTACTTCCCTTAAGTCATTAAAACCAAAGCACTTGCTGGGTGCAGTGGTGCATGCCTATAATTCCAGTGATTTGAGAGGCTGAGGCAGAAGGATCACAGGTTCAAAGTTAGCCTTAGCAACTTAGACCCTTGTCTCAAAATAAAAAATAAAAAGGCTGAGATGTGGGTTAGTGGTTAAGTGCTCCTAGGTTCAATCCCTGGTTAAAAAAAAAAAAAAATCCACAGATGTTTTCAGGAGCGGGGAACTACCAACATTAATCCCTCAGGCCCTCCAAGTTTATACTCCCATGTTATCCTTGACTATGACAAAATAATTACATCTTCATTCTTGAAAACTCGGTCACATATTTGTTTAAAAAATTTCTTTTAAAATATTTTATTTAGATATTTTATGGTGGGAGGAACTTTTGAAAGGATGTACAGTCCATCTTATTTCTTATTTCAGAACTAGAGTTGCTGTTTGATATCTTCTTTGGGCTTTAGAACAGTATCCAGAACAAAACAGACAATTGCTTTCCGGCTGATTCACAATTTGGAGGAGCTATTTCTTAAAAAGTTGATTGAGTAGCCTTCTTTACCTCAAACCTGTAGAATTAAAATCTCCCACATGGTGTGAGGCCCAGATTCCTGAAGATTTCAAGTCCCTCGTGCAGTTCAAATCCTCCACCAGCTTTGTGTGCCATTCAAATACACTTCAGTATTTGTAATAGTCCAGTCCTCAGTAAAATTTTCTTTGCCCTTTGATCATCAGTGATATTGTTGTCTTTGACTAGAAGGACACTTTTATACTAGCCTACGTTTCAATGTCTGAACATACTTCCACATTGTACAGCTTTAAGGTTTGTTAAATGAAGAATTTAAGTTTCAGATCCATTTTCCCTTATAGTCTTTGTTGTCCAAAACCATTAGCTGCAGTGTGTATTCCTGAGGAGCTGAATTACAAACAAAACACCATCTTCTTTGGCACACCCTTTGAATAGAACCTGCACATCTGCTGGCCCCTTGCTGAAACATGAAATGTGACTTGGACTGTGGAAGACCACAGTCCAGAAGCCTGTGGTTGCGGCCCTCTGCAAGCCGCAGCTGTCTCAGCTCTCCTGGCCCTCCTGCTCTGTGCAGTTTTCTGCCTCATTCATCACACCAACACTGTAATGTGAGGTGATTGTTCACGTAGTATATTTAGCATGAAACCTTTCTCTGACTTGCAGTATGCTAATGTCGTTCATCAGATACTGGATCTGCAGCTGTCTGGTTTTCCCTTGTCTGAAGATGACTGGGTGTGAAGGCCTCAGATGTAAAATCTTCAGTTACTACACTGAGAGGTGATCAGTGAGGTTGCCTCTATCCAGTGAAACTCACAAGGAAAGGAGGCCTGTGGACCATTTTAATAAAGCCAATAGCTCCTGATCCCACTCTTTTTAGTTAAAGAAGGGAGGTGATTCCTTTTGCCTAGCATCACAACAGCACAAGAGCTTCTACTAGGAAGTGATTGTAAAGCTCTGGTATCATGAGACAGCTGTTCGACATCTATGAGCAAGTAGATTTAGCAATATTTGTCTCAGTGTGAAGGGGTTTTAAGAATTTACTTATTTTAGGGGTTGGGGATTTAGCTCAGTGGCAGAGTGCTTGCCTAGCATGCACAAGGCCCTGAGTTTGGCTCTGAGCCCTGGGGAAAAAAAAAAGAATTTACTTGTTTTTATATATTCTTTAACCATCTGGCTTCAATCCTTTTAAGATAATCATAAGAAAATCTATTTATTTTTATATCATACTAGGTTTTAGGGATTTTACAAAGTTGTTTTCCAACTGGATACAGAGGCATTCACCTGTAATTCAGCTACTCTGGAGGCTGAGGTAGGAGGATCTCAAGTTCAAAGCCAGTCTGGGCAACTTCACAAGCCAAGACTCAAAATAAAAATTTAAAAACGTCTGGGAGTGTAGCTCAGTGGTAGAGCACTTGCCTAACATGAATTAAGCCCTGGGTTGAATCCCTAGTACCATATAAAAAGCTTATTTTCCCCTCATACTACTGAGTTATTACTCCAGGGAAAGAAGAGAAGGTGGTTAAATGCACAGCAAGAAGACATTAATGAATACCTGTTCATTGATTACCTCTGAATGTCTCCTTATTACTTGATATTAATTTCACACAGCAGGGTGTAAAAAAAAGTCTTGGAAATCTAGTCACTTCTTTTTCTTTCCTCATTGTGTTACTTTTATTCATTTCTTTAGATATTTCCTGTGTACCTTTCAGAGAACTGTTTTGGGGACTAAGAATATATCAGTGAATTCAATCCTTGATTTTATGGATTTTACTTCTTAGTTTAGGAGACAAACAAAATCATAGACAAGCTTTTGAAGGCATTTGCAGTGGTGGTACTGAGATGCATGTATTTATCAAAACTGGAGCTTTCAGGAGTTACTGACAAATGGGTGGTAGAGAGTGAAAAAGAATGGGGTCTACATTGATACCTACATTTTGGCCTGAGTAAGCCAGCCTGTTTTTCCATCATATTCACTGAGATGGGAAAAGAAGTTTTAGACTGGAATGTTGGAGAATTAGAGGGCATATAATGGAGAGATCACCTTTGCAATTGGAATTAAAGGCAGACGTCAGGGTAGGTGTGTATGCCTGGGGCCTGTCGTCTGTGGATGAGGCGTAAAGTTGGGGAAGGATGAGATCACCTAGCGGCTAAGCATAAATGATGGAGGGAAGAGTCTGCTCTGCTACTGTGTCTTAATGTACTGCAACATTTGGAATACACAAAGAGGAGGAGAGCCTACAGAGAAACCCAAGGGAGAGAAGAAAGGAATTCTGTCTTAAAAGAAAAGAATGGTCAACTGTTGGTAGGGATAGATAAGTGAGATGAGGATGGCGAATTAACCACTGGATTTTATAACGTGGAGGTGGTCGTTGGTATTGGTGGAGTGGGAGAACCCCAGATCTGATTAGTGAGTTGTAGAGTGGGAACTAAGGAAGTAGTAACAGTTGGATCAAAGATTACTCTTTGGCGGAGTCTTGCTGTTAAGGAGAACAAAGAAAAGGAGAAGCAACTATAGAAGAAACAGAAGACAAGAGAGGAGAGGATCCTCTGTATCAATAGAAGGCAAAGTATAAAGGCACGGATGTGATTAGCCTGGTAGATTTGACACTAGGAGATTGAAGTTCTCCTATAATTGCTTGTTTTCTCAGTGAAATAAGATAAAATCTGAACTGAGAAAGAGTGGGCAGAGCAAGGGAAAGAAGATGCAATGACATGATATAAAATAACCTGGAGAGTTTTCTCTAGGATTTCAGATATTTTTAGACTGATAAAATAGTGTAATCTCAGAAATACCACATATTCCTATGGATGTTCTGCTAAAAAGAACTGAAATAGGAGTAGTTCAGGTCAAAATAGCTAAGGATAGTCAAAGAGTTTCTCTGATTTACTCAGGGAATGTATAAAAGTCACTTGATAAAACTCAATTTTTAACTTTTTGGAATAACTAATATATCTACTTGGTTCAAAGTACAAAAGGAATATATGGGTAAGCAATGTAGAGTTTTCCCCTGCTGGGCCTCCCATCTAATTTCTTTTCCTGGAGTCTGTAAAGAAAAAAAAAAAAACAAAAAACACGCTGTGTCTTCTTCTAGAGAGATTTTATTGATCCATTTTTTAAAGGGTAAATATGTACTAAACATTTTTTATATCCATACTGAAATTAAACATTTTAAATGTTGCTAATATTCATTTATCCTCTTTAATTTATATTAAAATCATTTCTAAAAAAGAGCAAGAATGAGCATCTGTTTTAATACTGACTTCATAATGTTGGTAGCCATCTGGCAGGAGTTATATTTGTTAAAATTTTTCTTTAAAAATGTGTGTATTTAACAAGGTTCTTTTCCCATCTTTGTCTTCACAGCTGAACTTGCATCTTTAATGGACCAAACATATGAGAGAAAATTGCCTGTTAGTTCATTAACAATATCACGGGTAAGAAAATTTAAGCATATATATGTGCATATATATATATATTTTTTTTTTTTAAGAAAAAGAAGGAAGAATGCAATAAAAACTATGTAGATAAGCCTGAGTGAAGAAAGAATATCCTTCATAATTTCATATTTCTTCATAGTATGGTGTGTTTTTATAGTTACTAAGAGATATTTTATGGTATAATAGCAATTTTATTTTGGCTGAAACAAAAGACAAATTTACCACACTCCAGTGTTAGTAATCATTGCTTTATATCTGATATACTTTAATTTTATCAAGATACAATATTAAATTGTACGATACCATGATTTTTTTTAAGTCAGTATGCCTTTCAAAGTAATAACATTCACTTGTTAGTATTAGAAGCATTTCTGGTAGCTGAGAAAGTCTTCAAAAGAATAGTTGCTAGGGGCTGGAGCGGTTGCTCAGTGATTACTGCGCTTGCCTGGCATGCCCAGTACTCAGGTTCAAACCCCAGCACCACGTACACAGCTAAGTGTCAGAGCAACGAAAGCCATGTGAAAAACTCAATAAAAATTGATTCTCTCTGTGTCTGTCTGTCTGTCTCTCTCTCTTTCACTCTCACTGTCCTTCTCTCTTTAAAAAAAAAAAAAAAAAGAATAGGTACTAATGTTAAACTGCTGCAAGGCAGTGAATGGAAGAATAATTTTTGCTAGGAATCAGGGATAGTAATTGAGAGTGACCATTACCAAGCACTTTCCATGCCAATTATTGTGTTTCTTTCCTCCCCATTATAATTGGTGCATTATAATTGTGCATAATGGTGGAATTTGTTGTCACATATTCATACATGCACACAAAATAACAATATAATTTGGCCAATGTCATTCTTTAGTATTTCCCTTTCCCTCCTCTTTTCCCTTCCCCGGTCCCTTTCCTCTGCTGATCTCCCTTTAGTTTTCATGAGACCCCCCCACCCCCCCCAAAAAATACCACCTTTATTTTCCTTTTTCTTTAGCTTCCACAAGTGAGAGAAAACATGACCTTTGAGCTTCTGAGTTTGATTTATTATGTTTAACATAATGTTTCAAGTTCCATCCATTTTCCTGCATATGCTATAACTTCATTTTTCTTTCTGGCTGGATAAAACTCCATCATGCATGTATACACCACATTTTATTTATTTATTCATCCATTAATGGACACCTAGGTTGGTTCCACAGTTTGGCTATTGTGAATTGTGCTGCTATAATCATGAGGTATAGTAAGATGACTTTAATTGTTTAGAATAAATACGAATAAATACTGTAAAGTTTTACATCTGAGTCATAAGGTGGTTCCATTCCTAGTCTTTTGAGGAACCTTCATGCTGATCCTGTAGTTTTTGTGCTAATTTACAGTTCTACTAACAGTGTAAAAGAGTTTTTTCCTCCATGTCCTCTAGCATTTATTGTCGTTTGTATTTTTGATGATTGCCATTCTGACTGGAGTTAGATGAAATCTCTGTAGTTTTGATTTGCATTTACTTAAGTGCTAATGATGTTGAATATTTTTTCATGTATATGTTGGTCATTTATATTTCTTCTTTTGAGAAGTGTCTAGTTAGTTCATTTGCCTCTTTATTAGTTTGGTTATTTGGTCTTTTGTTGTTTTTTAGTTCTTTATGTGTTCTAGATAGTAGTCCTCTGTCAGAAGAGTAGCCAGCAAAGATTTTCTCCCAATTTGTAGGTTCTTTCTTAATATTCTTAATTGT
This sequence comes from Aplodontia rufa, assembly GCA_004027875.1. Classification (NCBI taxonomy): domain Eukaryota; kingdom Metazoa; phylum Chordata; class Mammalia; order Rodentia; family Aplodontiidae; genus Aplodontia; species Aplodontia rufa. The sequence continues at coordinate 11,462 of PVKS010001627.1, forward strand.
TTCCTTTACTGTGCAGAAGCTTTTTAATTTGATGCCTTCCAGTTTATTAACTCCTGGCACTATTTTCTGAATTTTGGGGGTCCTATTAAGAAAATCTTGAATTAGTTTCTTAGAATACATTTTTTCTGTTCATTCTTGCAGCCATGGGAGATAAGCATTACATTTATGTGAGACATAGAAGGTTTGATGACTTTCTCAAGTTCACATAGCTTATGAGTGAAAAAGTTGAGATTCAAATCCGGATACCTGTGACATCAAAGTTCTTTTGTTGCAGCTCTCAAATACATCTGGTCTTGTCTCGACCATGCATTCACTTTGTGATATTGGGCAATGGGGGTCTTTCTCAATTTTCACATTTCCACTATCTCCCTTGGAAGGATCCTATGATACAAAATGAGATCTTGTGAAAGCTTTCAATTTAATTGGCCAATAACTTAAAAGTTTTGGACTCATAATCATAATTGACATTTTGGAGGAGAACTGAAAGTGCATTGGTTCATTCTTTACATGATGGGTAAAACCTTTGTAGGCAGTAATACCTGATATTAGTTTAGATAACACTTTAGGTTTAAAGAGTTTTTTGCCTGCGTTTTCTCATTGGAGTCTCATACTCTTCAGCGCCAGAGCTTTTATCCTGCTTATACAGATGGAGCAATTGAGTCCCAGAGGGGCCATGCCATCTGTTTATGCCACACAGCAAGCTATTAAGAGAGCTGGTTCTCAAGCTCAGGGCCTGTTTGTACCACTTTTTATCAGCTCCTTAATGGATTTCTAAGTCAAATCAATAGTCCTACTTATTTTTAGAAAGTCCTCGTTTTACTCTCTTTTCCTTCTTGATGCAGTATCACCTTTTTGCCTCTAAATCTCTACCTCAGACTAGAATCCATCCTTGCAATAATATTTTCTGTTTGTTGATGTGTGTTGTTGTTAAGGAGCATACTCAAGCATACTCAGAGATTTTATGGTTTGAAGGGAGATTTTGATAGAGGAATTGTAAGTTGACGAGCCTGCAGCAGAATTTAAATCAGAGCAAGAAAAAAATGGTGGAAAAACGAGAGCTTATAAAAACTTTTAATTGGTTAGTAACTTAAATCTAAATTAAGATTTTTATGTTCTGGGCAATATTGTTTTTAGCCATTAGTGTCTTCATTCTTTTAGCCACATGTTCCTATTATTTTAAGCTTAGGGTATAGAGAAAAAAAAGGTCAGGATTTAAAGATCAAAGGTGATAACTACTTATAAGTATAGTGGGACAAGCTGTCTCCTCTTATTCTGAGCAAGGTTCAGGTTTGACTTCAATCAGTTTTTCTCATCAAGGTTCTACACATAGAAAAATAGAAGCTATTGTATTTTTTATTTTTTGTCTGTATTGGCATAAAAAGATTTCGAGGATGAAGCTATACCATATGAACACTATTCCAGTAAAACAGGTATCCTGTCTTTTTTAAAGGTTAGTGTGAAGTAGACTAAATATATGTCAAAATTTGTATTCAGCCAAGGATTTCTATTTCTCTTTTAGTTTGTGGATAACATTTCATCTCGAGAAGAGATAGATCATGCGGAATATTACCTTTACAAGTAAGTTTCCCGTGCTGTCTGGCTGTGCATTCTCATGCCTTCTGCCACTGCACTACACTCCTAACTCCCACAGGCCCTTTTAACAAAAAGATGGTATGTATCCTATTTAATATTTGACAACTGGTTTTTAAGTTGGTTTTAGAGGCCTTTTTGGTATATAGAATAGCTTCTTTTCTTGCATCTGTGTTATATTCACACTTTATGTACATATACATATATGTATATATGTGTGTAGATATATATATTATAATACATTTTTAAATTTTTTTTTTAATTTTTGGTACTATGTATTGAATCCAGGGGTGCTTTACCACTGAGCTATATCCACAGCCCTTTTTATTTTATATTTTGAAACAGAGTCTCACTGAGTTGCTGAGGGCCTCACTAAGTTGTTGAGCCTGGCCTCAAACTTGAAATCATCTTGCCTTAGCCTCCCTAGTCACTGGGGTTACAGGCATGCGCCTCCACACCCAGCTGAGTATATATTATTTAAACAAGTTCCATGTTAAAGGATTTTAGATTATTTTTATGATTATATGCATTGCTAAAATTAATATCCTGATAAGTAAATGATATTACTTAATAATTCTTATGAATATATACATTTAAAATTTCAATAGCTATTGCCAAACTGCTTTCCACTGAGATTTTTACCAGTTTACATTCCTACCAGCAATTTATCAGCGAGGCCTATTTTTATAGTTTGGCTAACAGAGGGATATTTTCACACTTGGATTTTTTGCCAGTCTGCTTGGTGAAATTTTATTGATACAAACAGATTGATTGTTCTTTATCTGAAATGCTTGGGACCAGAAGTATTTCAGATATCAGTTTTCCAGATTTCAAAATATAAGCATAGTCTTTACTTGCTGAGCAATCTCTAATCTGAATGTCAAATCCAAAATGCTCTAAAACATAAAACTTTTAAGTCATGTAGTACTCAGAAAGTTTCGGATTTTGGCAGAGCATTTCAGATTTTAGGTTTTCAAATTAGGAATGCTTCACCTGTATATATCTTCTGTCCTTTTTTGTTGTTGTTGTTCTTTTTAACAGGTGAAAATATTCTCTGTATAAACTATTAGTTACCTGTTTTCAATTAACCATGTATTTTTAGATGTTATATATATATGTATATATTATCACATTTGATACTTAATTCTTTCTCTGAGCTATAAACAATTCATTGTGGGCTACAGACATATTCACCCATGTATACAAAGATGTATATTCAGTATAGCATTATCTATGGTAGCAAAAGGCTGGAATAATTTAATTCTCATTATAAAGAACTGGTAAAGTAAATTATGATTCATTCTTCTAGTTGATTTTTCACCTACCAAATATCTATCAGAATGATACCTTACAACTAAATTTAGATACCAAAAATAGACTCAGATTGAAATTTAAGATGCTTCCCGTAAGGCTTTCATTAGTTTCCCATTTGCTTTTGCTTTGTTTTGATTGAAAGTTTTGTTATTTGCATTTAGTATATTTTTTAAAGCATACTGCTTTAGTGAAAATTAATTCAATTTTCTTGTATTCAATTTTGCTAGTCATGAGGCTTCTTTTTCATTTCTGAATTTTTTTAATTTAAATATAAATCTCAAGTAGTCTAGATTCCACATCTTAAAAAACATTTATTTTAAATCTAAGATTGCCTTTAGCAGTGTCCCAAGTTTGAATTCTAAGGCCTAAAATTATAATTGCAAGTGCCTTCATACCTTCCTTTAAATATACATAGATCAATTGATGTTAGTGAGCCCTGCCTCCCTTTAGTAGCTCTTTGGGATTGTAGGACTGTTTTGTAGTTACTTTTGTCCACGGTGAAGGGAGTATTTGAACTGACATTCAGGCAGTTCACATTCTTTTGCTTTGTTCACAGCAAAGTGCAGAAAATAGTTCCAGTTTCTAAATAGAATTATTAGAATTCCATCCTCTGAGATTCCAAGTAGTCTTGGAAGAGATATTTCTCAAATTTTCAGGTACTTCTGTAACATGTAATTGATTTCAGCATGTATTTACTGAGCACTTATTATATATCCAGCCCTTTTCAAAGTTCTAGGTGTACGATGAGTAAGTTAGAAACCGCCCTTGTCTTCATATAATAAAGTATACCTCCAAGACCTTCCATGATTAATTATTTACATGGTGCACAATTTTGTGTGGCCCAGAATATTATTGAAAGATTCATAAAATCAAGATTCTCATATCGTGGATGCTCATCTATCATAAATCTGAGCCACTGTTTGATGTAACATCCTATCTGTTGCTTTAATCAGAATGAATATTCTAGCTATGACATCACTTTTTTCTCTTTTTTTTTTTTTTTTTTTTTTTTTTTTTTTTTTTTTTTTTTTTTTTTTTTTTTTTTTTTTTTTTTTTTTTTTTTTTTTTTTTTTGTTTTCTTCCCTTTCCATTACCAAGAAAATTAGCTCTCTTTTTCTCAGCTTATTTTTTTTTAAGAAATAAACATTTTCATGGCTTCATGAGTACTGGTGTGTTTGTATGAAACTAGGTAAAGCTCTACAAAGATGTAGGTAATAAAGGTTAGCTAAGTTCACTCACTAGCTAAATGTCTTACTCCTGCTTCCCAGCCTTAGAGAAAATATACAACATACTTGTGCCTAAGAAAAATTAGAAGTTACAAGTTTTATAACTCTTCTCTTTGGCTGAAATCAAGGTTGTTAATCCTGGAGACACCAAGGACGTATTTCTATAGTACTTTACCAGTTAGGTCTCTAGTGTTTGTGATATCTAACCTTCCTGCATGGAATGACTTTAGACATCTTAGAGTAAACTCAAAACCACAGGTCTAGGTGAGGAACTATAGAGCAACCCCAGCTTCTTGCTGGCCTGCCTTTAGGATTTCTCTTTCCCCAGGCAGTATCATCATTTATAGTAAACATAGCAGAACGTTTGCATTGTCTCAGCTCCTTTCCAACAGACTGTAAACACTGACTCTGGGAGCAGAGTAACTGCTATATCTTATCTTCTATCCTCAAATCTCTCCAAGTATTATGTAGAGTATTAGAGCCAAAGAAGTTTGGAACCCTTGAGAGCTGATTGAACTCACACCATTATATCAGGTACACAAGTGTGTTAGTTGGCTTTTTGTCACTGCAACCAAAATACCTGACAAGAGCAACTTAGAGGAGGGAAAGTTTATTTTGGCTCACAGTTTTGGAGGTCTCAATCCGTGATTGGCTGATTCCATTGCTCTGGGCCCAAGATGAAACAGAACATCATGGCAGAAGGGTGTGGTGGAGGAATGCTGCTCAACTCATTGTAAATGAGAGAGGTGAGGAGCTAGGAACAAAATAGAATTACTTAGGGCATGCCCTCAGTGGTTCAGCCATACCCACCTGCCTACAGTTAACTACTCAGTAGTCCAAATTGTTACTCCATCAAATGGATTAATCCACTTATTCGGTTACAGTTCTCATCATTGCATTGTCTAACAGCCCCACCTTTGAACCATTCTTTGTTGGGGATTGTGCTTTCAAAACATGAACTTTTGGGGAGCACATTTCTAGGTCCAAAACCTAAGAGCACATAAGCAATCCCAAATTACAGCAGTTCTAGGTGTTGCTGGCACATGCCACCTATCCCAGAAAGAATTTGGAAATTTGAATCTCCAGAAGTACAAGTTTGAAAGTTTAGGGACTTGAACATTAAAGAGAACCGGGAATCTTTAAGGAGGGATAGAAAGGCTACTTTTGAGACAATGGGAGGGAAAACAAACATCCAAACACTCCACTCGTATTGGGCTGTGCACTGTTCTTTGGGGGCCAGCATCCCTGTTATCAGCTAATGTCCTGCTATGTGTGAACAGAAAAAGACAACACCAAGGAAAGGGAAATGAAGCTGTAAACTAAGAATAACGTGAACTAAAGATGATTAAGGCAGTTTGTGCAAGAAACTACGTAAGCAGACCAAACAACAACAAACCACTTGATAATACCTACACATCTAAAGGGAAAGGAAACTAAGAATAGAATTTATCCAAACAGTAAAAAGGTCAAAGTGAAGTAAAATAAACAAAATATGAGGGCTAAGAAAGCAAGGCAGGCTAAAGACTGTTTAGGTTATAACAAATACAGAATATTAAAATAAGACAATAAAAATGTACAAAATAAATAAGATAAAATAAAAAGGACTTGAGCCAAGGACTTATTCAATATGTGTCCTTTAGCACGGAGGTTGGAAGAAGGCTTGGAGCCGCTCTTGCGTAGATGTTCGTAGCAGGATGGAGGTTCAGCCAGGCCATGCCCCTACAGCCCGTGGATTTTCACGAACATCCAGTGTTTAGCATTTCCTTCAATTGCGAAATAGGCAACAGCTCACTGTAATATTAGCAGCATCTGCACCTTTCTCACCAATAAAAATCATTGATTTCTTTTTATCACATTGCATTTGTTGCACATATCTTAAAACATGCTCATCACAGCTTAGAAATTATATTAGTAGTTAAACCTGCTGCTGGCTAGTGTTTCATGCACATGTGCTAAATTATTCCGAGAATTTGTCAATATCTTGATAATTATATCTCAGTATAATTGGGTCCAGTTGTGAGAAATCATTTCTGAAAAGAGGTCTATAGGCTTTACTAGACTCAGAGGGTTCAAGACACACAAAATGATAAGGATCCTGCTGTGAGCTCGTTTGAAAATAGTTTCCTCTGTATTTGTTTATTCCTACTTCTTTCCCTGGGCCTTTTAAAGTACTGTAGTATTTGTTTTCTTTTCACACAAAGATGACTTCTTATTGTAGACTGGATAGAGGAAGGTAAGCATGTGAATGATAGGTGTTCTGTCTTCCAAATGAAACCATAGGATGCACCCAGTTTCCAAAGTTTTCCCAGAGGATTGGGAAGAAGGTGTGGGGCGGGAGAAGACTGGACAGGCCCAGAGGCACTGTTTCAGGAGACCAGGGCTGGGCTGGGCTAGGGAGGAATGTGTCTGCTCTTTTGCAGTGTCCCCATCACCCAGCGTGTGGCAAGGTAAGAAGCCATGCTGCTTCCCAGCAGCAGCAGTAGAGAAGGTTCCAGGACATAGAAGAAAGCTAAGATGGCAAGACAGAACTGAAAGGAAAGTGCCTGCATTGGTCATCTGATTGGTGGGTTTACAAAGTTGATTGCATTTAGTTTTTCTATTTAAGAGATTTTTTTTTAAATACAGTATTTTAATTTTTAAAAAAGTTGAGCAAAACATTTTCAACGTGAAGGATTTTTATTTCCTACCCACTTGCCTTTTCCTTGGCATTTGAAAGAAAACAGGGCTTCCTGCCTTTGCTTTACTATAATTTACAGAATTCCTAAGAAATACATTTGTGGCTTTATTTTACTGAGGCAAACACTGAGACATACAGATTGTACAAGCTATGCATCAAGGCCATGAGCGTGAACCACTGCCTGCCTGGAGCAGGGAAGGGGACCGTATATAGTTAGTGGGGCAGTGCTATAAAAACAATGCAGTGTTTTTTTCAGTACGTATGGTTTCATCATGAAGGATCCCAGGTGGGGCAACAGTTTCGTAAAGGACACTGAGGCAGAACGGATTCCAGAGAGATCATAATGTAAAATGTGGAGCAGGAAATCAGAATTACAGGATAAAGGAAATTCCCTGTATTTCTTGTGGTCTGTGGGGTGCTGCTGTTTGTTCCTTGAGAACCATAGTCTTAGCTTTTCCTCTGCAAAAAAATACCCTGCAGGGGTGTTTCTGCCTGTGGTCAATGTTATTTTATGATGAGCTTATGTAGAGTTTTATATAACAGGAATTTCTTGTTACCCATTGTAGAGACCATCTTTCCTGGGCCACCTAGTTGGTAGTTCTGAGCTTGGCTCTGTCCCTGTGCCATGTCCACATGCAGACAAGTGAGCAGGAGGCAGGCTTTGTACCTCTATTTTCAGAAGGTAAAACTGCATGTCATCAGGAAAATTGTGGCAGCAGTAAAAGTCATTATTTTAATGGTTATAACAAACTGTAATAATTCCCATATTAGTATTTGATTACCATGATAATGGAATGCAAACTCAACCCATAAAAATTCCTCCTTTCCATTTGGTGTCCTCTTCATTGAGGATGTTTACAAATTGCCTTTTTAAAGGCTTATTTAGGCTTTTGAATCATTTTGGGACAATGGTGGTTTACAGATGCATGAAATTAAACTTGCTCCTTTTACTAACAGAGCATCAGTAATCAGAATTGATCGTTTAATCTGCAACATAATGGTCATTCCTGAAGGATAAGTGATAGAAATTTCCAATGTATATAACATTTTATATTAAGAACTTAATGACATTTTTTTGAAGTAGCCTTTTGTTTTTTAGCAAAAATGTGGGGGATGTTGATTTACTTGTCATACAATAAGAAAGGGTTGTTGCAGAGTGCAGTTCTCTGTGTTGTCATGGAGAGCAGCATGCCACCCAGTAATGAGAGGAAGTCAAAGTTGCGTGGCAGGCTGTATGCTGCCAACACATTCATCCACATTGTACTTTGGCCTCAAGTCTCTTTCATCAGTTGCTTAGCTGACCTGGCAGATACCAAGCGTCCCTGGTTGGAGACGGATGGCAGGTCAGGAACAGCTGGGGTGAGGCAGATGGCAGCCTGCATGTCTCCAAGTCCCAGGTTGGCAGCCAGCCGAAAAAGGAAGGACCAAAATAGCTTCATTTTTCAATAAGCAAAAATACTCTGATGATTCTTTAGAAGGCAAGAGTACCACCCTGGGCCCGTGTTGTAAGAATCTGTGCCTATAAGGAGAGAAGAAGGTGGGAGTTTATTAGAAGGAAATGCATGCAAGTTTGTGCACTAGTAATTTTCCTTTGAGGGCATAGAGATTGTGCTTTACAGCATTAAAAGACAATCTTAAATTTGTCTGTTAGCATATCTCCAGGTCTCATTATGCTTAGACATTTTTAAGAAAAGAATAGAAGCCCAAAGGGAGGTAACAGTTCCATGTATGAACATTGCAAAGTGCTTTGGTTAGTTCTTATTTGCTGATCCTTACCACAGATCTGGGGGACAGAAAATTATTGTTAATGTCTCTGTATATTAGACAACAGCAGATCACCAGGCATAGTTCATGCATTGCCAAAGACCCATGGGGGCTTGGTGGAAGAGTGAGAATGCTCAGCCTCCACCACTTCACACCCCATACTTCTCTTTTATTTCAGTCTGGAGCCTGTTGATGGGGTGTGTGGGAGTGAACCTTTGAGATGTTTTCCTAGCTTTGGTTCAGACATTCCCCCTAACTTTTCCAGAGTGATTATCTTTTTTTATTCCTCTGGTGTGACACCTAGGTACCTCTGGAGGCTCGTGTACTAACAGTCCATAGCAGTCCATGCTGCTAAGAACATCCATGTTTACATCTTTGTATAGATCTATGCTTTTGTTTCTGTCTGGTAAATATGAAGGGGTGGAATGGCTGGAACACATGTGGTAGATCCATGTTCAACTTTTTAACTATTTAAGTATCTTCCAAATTGTCTTCCAAGCTGGTTATATTTTATAATCCCAGCAGCAATTCCAGTTTCTTCACATTTTTGCTAATACCTAGCCATACTAGTGTGTGTTTATTGGTATCTCGTGGTTTTAATTTGTATTTGCCCAATGACTAATGATACTTCCTTTGGCAAAGTATTCAAATCTTTTGCTCATTTTTAAAATTGAGTTGCATATTTTCTTATTGAGTTTTAAGAATTCTTTTTCTCATAGTCTTATGCTTTCATTCAATTAACAGTATTTTTCAAAAAGTGTTTTGTTTTTTGTTTTTTTTTTGATGGAAGCCAGTCCATCAGTTTTTTGTTTTATGGATTGTACTTTCCTTATCTAAGACCTTTGCACAACCAACAGCACAGAAATTATTCTTCTGTATATATTTAGAGGTTTTGTAGTTTTATATTTTATATTAGATCTATGATCCATTATGAGTTATTTTTTGTATATGCTATAAGGTAAGGATCAAAAGTAACCTTTTGGTATAAGGATGCCTAATTGTGTCAGGGCAGTTTATTAAGACTTTTAGATTGCTGTTGTACCTTTGATAATCACTTGTTCATATATAGCAGAGTCTATTTTCTGGACTGTTTTGTTCCACTGATATTTGTTCTATTGTCTGTCTTGATGCAAATACAACATTGTCTTGATGACCATAGTTTTTAAAAGTTTTAAAATAAAGCATTGTAAATCCTCCAACTTGGTATATATACATATATACACACACACATACTTACATGTGCATACACACGTGTTGTTTATGTAGAGAAATTGGAAACTATCAATTCAAGAATTATGTGTTGTTATATATTTATGTATTATATATTTAGAAATAAGAAGGGACGGAAGAGAAGATTATAGGGAACATGAAGGGAGAGATTGATTTTATGAATTAATGGCCATTCTTTTTATGTTGAAGGCAAATTTAATCTGCCCTGGCAGGATTTGAGATAGTATACCAGGAGGGAAATCATGTCTGTAAGACAAATGATTCTCGGCTCTGTTCATAATGGAAGTTCTAAAGCCTACAGGTTTAGGAGTATTTTTTTAATTTACTAAAATAGTGGTGTATTTAAAGCGTATGATACAATCTTTATAATCAAAAAGATTATAAATTGGGACTAATTATAAATGTGGAACAATTCAAAATCAACATAAATCCAAGATGGAATAACTACATTAATTGACTATATTTATGTAAAAAGATTTACATTGTAAAGAAAACATGCTTTGGGCAGGCTGGAAGGGGGATTGGCGATATTCTCAGCAAGCATGAATAAAAGAGACCTTGAAATGGCGGTGAAGTGTGGATGAATAGAGGAGATGCATGCAAGTGTTCAAGGTAAAGCAAGAGGATGGGTGGAGCTGGAAGGGTGAGGTGAGAACTGTTGTCATGGGGACTGTCCTGTTCTGGAGTAGGCCTATTGGGGAGGAATGAGAAATAAGGTAGGCACATTGTGGAAGGAATACAATGCTGGAGGGAGAGAAGAAAGAGTTTTAAATCTGTCATTATCATACATTGCTAGTAGATATAGCAATTGCTATAGCATCTGTAGAGAGAATTTTGGCAACATTTTCAAAATTGCAAATACTTATGCTCTTTGACTCAATTATGCCACTTCCAGACATTTAACCTCCTGATACACATTCATACATGGGAAATAATATCCATTTCAAAAAGGAAAACTTTATGTCAATCAATAGGGGCCTGGTTAAATTAATTATTCCACAGTTTTATGGTATAATACTGTGCAGAGATTGAAAAGAATGAAAAATTTATATTTGTATTTCATATGGAATAAGTGATAAAATGTATTAAGTGAAAACAAGTGAAGGACTTCGTGTATTATATAACTGCTGTGGGTTTGTGTGTGTAATAATATGCGTTTTGATATGTCTGTGTGTGTGTGTGTGTGTGTGTGTGCATATGTGTATGCATAAAATGTCTTGGAGTAATGCACACATTCCCTGAAAACTCATAACATTGATTTCTTTTAGGGAAAAGACCTGAGTGACTTTCCTGAATTCTCTCTTGTACTCTTTGAATTTTACTTATTCAAGAAATGCTCTTTAAAGATCCTCAAGATAATTAGTCATCAGTAAATTCTTGAGAAGTCATAATAAAGGTATTCCAGGAAGACTAATAATAGAGTAAATTTTTTATTGAAAGATAAATGTTGGAGGAAAATTAATTGCCTGTGCGTATAGTGATAAAAGGCCTGTCTTGTGATAGTTGGCAGTGGAGATGGAGACAAGTACGCAGAAGGGGAGAAAAATCAATCAACAGGATTAATGACAGGTTGAGTGTAAAGATAGAAAACAAGGAGGATCAAAATTGAACTGAAAAAATGAAACCTCAGTTAGTGGGAAAATGAACAGTACATTGGTAGAAGCGTTGGATTGGAAGCAGATTTAGAAAACAGCAGAAGACTTGGGCCTTATTTGCCTTTTCATTGTACACGTGCTTGTTTTTCTGTTTGCTGCATCATACTTGATGCCCACTGACCATTCTTGGCCTGGTTGAGAGGAACTGGCCATAGAGCTTTAGAGAAAGAACAACTGCCAGAATATACCCATTACTACTTCCTGGTGTGCTGGCACCAACTAGAAATTTTTAGATTAGGTGACCTCTGAAGTTATGCCAATTTTCAGAATCTATAAAGTTGTGACTCGGATAGACCAAGTGATATCCTTAAAGCTGTGTGACAAGTGCAAGTTCTAGCAGCTGCAGATGAAGACTTGACTTCAAGGCTCATAATTAGACCAGTATTTTTGTGCCAGATCTTTTTTTTTTTTTTTTTTGCTACTGGGTATTGAACCCAGGGGTGCTTAACCACTGAGGCACATTTCCAGCCTTTTTATTTTGAGACAGGGTCTTGCTAAGTTGCTGAGGCTGACCTTGAATTTGTAGATCCTCTTGCCTCATCCTCCTTAGAAACTGGAATTATGGATATATGCCACCAGGCATGTACCACTGAGCCCAGCTTGTGGCAGTTCTTTTTCCTAAGGCAGTCTCCGTAATTAACCAGAAGATAGAGGCTCAGTGAATACTTAAGTACTTCGTAACAAAGTGACATAGAATTAATTACACCCAGAGAAAAACTAACATAAAAAATTCAACCATGAAAATGTATTTTCCTGGGGTGGGGGAGAAATGCACTGAAGAAATCCCTTTATAGTCAAGAAGGTAGGAAAAAGGTGGCCAGGATTTTAGAACCAGATTAGTCTCCACTTTGATCTGTAACTTGGAACCAGTTAAGCTGACTCTGGACATCAGCCTCCTAGATGATCAGATGATCTCGGATGCCTCCCAAGGCACATTCACTATCTACAATTCTGTTTCTCAGTCTCATTGATTAAGATAGCATCTAGACTATCACCAGAAGCCTCAGACTTTGAAAACATGAGGTTCTGGTTTGTTTCTCATGAATTTTATTTACTTAAATGCTGAAATTGAAGTTTCAGCTGCTTTAAATGTGAATATCATAAGCAAAACTAATAGGTGTAAAATTAGACAACAGAAAGATTAGGATACTTTTTAATCTTTTCTAGATTTTGGTGACAGTCTTCACTTCCTATCCTATTTGTAAATACTTTTGGTAAGTTTTGTGGTATGTCAGAAAGTGTGTATTCACACTTATTTTCCAGGAAACTAATTTTTGTGCCATATATATTTGATATTGCTGTCTCTGAAAGCCCACAAAGCACGTGTTTTTGATGACTTGCATATATGTGGGATTTAAAGGAAAGGGCTAAAGTCAGTCTGTTCTGATAACTACAGAAACTTTTGTGGATTAAACCTTTTAAAAAAAACACTAGAATTTTATGTAAAAAGTTATTTCTCAAGTTCTCTTTCCCACAGTATAAAGTCCTTCAATTTAAAAAAAAAAAATCTTTCTATTGGCTATTTCCTTAATTGTGAAGGCATAATCAGAGCACCAGGAGTTAAAGCTGTAGGGCAGAGAGAAAGGCATAATTGTGATACAGTCTTATTTTTATCATACAAACCCTACTCCAACAGTGTTTTTATGTAAGGCAGTTTTATTTGAAAATAATACGGATTTCTTTCCAGGAGCTGGGGCAGTGTTTAAGGGACAGTTTCAAGGATAAACAGTTTCAAGGAAACATTGTGGGAATGAAAATTTTGGTTGATTGCATCATGGTTTTTGAGGCCAAAGACAAATCGATTCCTGAGTGTTTCCAGATGCCCTACTTCTGGGCAAGAAGACATTTGAGGAGCTAGACGTATTTGATATGATTTCTCTTTAGTGATCTTGGCTGCTATCATTATTTCCATGATAGATTTCCAGTTACGTTTGCATTGACCAGGCAGATTTTATATTTTAAGGTCTATTGTGTTCTTTTAAGTAGCAAAGCTGATTTCTTTAGACGTGGCACCATTTTATAGCTAGTTATAGGCAGGACTGAGACTTAAATCCAGGCCTTCAACTCCAGACCATTATAGCACATGAAGAGCATATTTATTATGCAGTGGCTGTTCCTTAGCTCAGAGTGGATGCTGCCGAAAGGTGAAACTAAAGCCAGCCGTTAAAGCCCTGGCATAATTTTAATAGGAAGAATATTACAGTTATCAAACTCCAGCCAAGATGGACTACTGTTCTCTGAACGTGCCCTGTACTTTATCTTTTCCAGTACTCTTCATTCCCCTGTCTCTTTCTAGCAGAATACAACCTAGGTTTTAAGGCCTGTCCCAAATTCTGCTATATCCAAGAATTTGCCCTGACTTTTACCAATTGAATGTAATTGCTGACCCTTTTATAAAATTTCATTTTACCTATTTGAAGGTGTTTATTTAGTTTTGTCTTTTGACTAAACAAAAATAAGTTTCTCAAAAATATGTTTCTCTTTTTTCTTTACTTGAGCAGCAATATAGTAGAGTAGATAAGAAACATGGTCTCTGGAGTCAGTCTCTCTGGATTTGAGTGTCAGATATGCTGTCCATTAGCTGTATGATTTAGTTACTTACTGCTTGTTTCCTTATCCATAAATGGGCATTAAAATAGTGCCTGTTCCTTAGGGTAGTTGGGAGACTTAGAGAATATGTTTTAAAGTCCTTTGAACAGTCTTGGGACAAAGGACAGTGCTAAATAAATTTTAGCTTTAATTTTGGCTGTGTTGGATTTTGACATTTTGAAGATCACTATATCTTCCCTTTACTTCTCTCTTTAAAGAAAATGTATTCTAAATTTAAATTTAGGTTTCTATACCCAACCATCTTCACCATCCACACTGTAAGGGCATCGAGGTCCAAGGATCATCAGGGCTCAGAAATAGGGAGAAATAGATGTTTGTGAGCACTGATAGTTCAACACCCAAATGGAAAGGGTATTGTGTTTTGGGGAAGAAGGATCCTAAGAGATATCCAGACATCCACTCAAAAGCTTTGACACACACAGCTGCCCATATTGCTAGACTTTCAGCAGTTACATACCAGAAGGGGGCAGCAGAGAGTCATCTGCTTACTGTCTGGAGACAGGGTGAAGCCTGAAGTGATTCCCAGTTAGGGAAAAACTGTACCAAAACTGATCTCTGATAAGATTTTGTTGAAAGGGTAATGCAAGTGCAGATTAGATACACTACAAAGAGGTGAGTTCTTAAGTGTAAGATCATTTTAAAAGTTGAAATGGAAGTAGAAGGACTGTTTCCAGTGATTTTGGCTTTGATATCTCTAGTACAAAAGATCTTCTCAGAATGGTTGATGTTGTTTAATGTTGTCAGCCTCCTCCACTATTCATTGTATTTTCAGTTTTAGAAATTGAGTAAGAGGCTTTATTTGTGGAGCCCATTGCTGTATGGAAGAATGAGCTGCTATGGCCTTGCAGGTTAGAGTTAAATATAAATTTTTCCATATTTTAAAACTGACCTTTTCTGAAAAAAACCTAACTACTTGCTTTTTTTAGCTTGTACGAGAGAAACTGATGCTTTTTAGTATGTTTCCTGTCAGACTTTATCTGTATCCTTCAAATTTTATTTGTTTTAAACTATTTGACAGTAACTCTCAGATTTTGTCTATAAATTCAGTGTAATTCCACCCAAAATCTCAATAGAATTTTTTGTGAAACCTGGGAAGATAAACCTAAAATTCAAATGAAAGAATAAAGAGTCAAGAATAACTAAGACTTAGACCACTACAATAAAATGATTCACCCACCAGATAGATAACAAGACTTATTAAAATGCTATTATAAACTAAAAATGAGTTGTTGACTTAGATTTATATAAACAGACTAGTGGAACAGAATGGAGAGGCCCCAGAAATAGATCTATTCAGATGTAGAAGCTTGGATGTTTTATACATCAAAGTGGAAAGAATAGATTACTAATAAATGCTACTTGAACTGTTGATTATATGGAAAAAATTATGCATTCCTACCTCAAAACATGTACACGAACACACACATAATTTTTAAAGGTAAATTAAAAATCCTAAATGGAAAAAGCAAAATTTAAACATATAGAAGATTAATATCCAGAATACATCTGTAGATCAGGAGATATAAGAGGGTACTCCAATAGAAAATGGATAGGGTATATGAACCAGCAATTCACACAATAAAAAAAAAACAGAATATTCATCTATAAACATACAAAAAGATGCTCGCTCTAATTAGTAATCAGATAAGTTGAAGATGAAAGTACTTCACTGTTTTTGTATTTGCAACATGCAAAAATAAAAGGATTAGCAGTAATAATTGTGGCAAAAAGAAGCCACAGTAATTCTGACTGCTACTGGTGGGAGTTTCAAGTTGCATATCCACCTTGAGGACTCATTTGGCAGTGTGACGTCAAAGCAAAGATGGGCATGGTCCTCTGCAGCATTCCTCTCCAGGGATATACCTTAAAGGGACTTAGGCATGTGTAAGGATTAAGTTATAAGAATGTTCATTGTAGCATGATACATTAAGTAAAAAAGTGGAATCAACTTAAATCTTCAGCGGAAAAATAGAAAAAACTGCCATAGCCTCATATGGTGGAATACCATACAGAATT
Organism: Aplodontia rufa; assembly: GCA_004027875.1. NCBI lineage: Eukaryota > Metazoa > Chordata > Mammalia > Rodentia > Aplodontiidae > Aplodontia > Aplodontia rufa. The sequence continues at coordinate 27,544 of PVKS010001627.1, forward strand.
GAAGAAGAATGATGATCTCAAAAGCATGATGAGGTATTTTTCATATGTATGATACCATTTATGTAGTTTGAAAGCAAGCAAAACATTATGGAATTATGGATGTATGTGGAAAGTGAAAGGTAATAAAAAATACTCAAGAATGACAAATCACAAATTCAGGGTAGTAGTTTCCTTTGAAGATGTGGGATGGAGTAAGAGTAGGATCAGGAGATATATATAGAGAGAGGCATCAACTGTATCTACCTTTTAATTCTTTAAAAATGAAAGGGGCCGGAGCAGTGGTTCAGTGGTTTCAGCGCTTGCCTCGAATGCGCAGGGACACAGGTTCAAACCCCAGAACCACATACACAACAAAGTGAGCAATGAAAATCAAATAAAAAACTAAAATTGATTCTCTTTCTCTCCCTCTCACTGTCCCTCTCTCTTAAAAAAGAAAATCTGAAACAGGTGTGAAAAATTTTAGAATATGATGAAGGTAGGTAGTTGACTATGTGTATGTTGTTAGGTCTGTATAATTTCTGAATGCCTACAATACTGCATAGTGGTTAATCTCTTACCATATGGGGAAGAGCACTTTTCACATTTGTTTAAAACTTTTTATTTGAACATATTTGAGTGAAAACATTGTTTCTCACTTCTTCATTGAAAAGAATCATGAGGTGAGACTAATATTTTGACAAGTTAGAGTCCCTTTGAATAAGAATAGGTAGTATGCTTGGGGCAGATAACTACCCCAAATCAGTCTACAGTGAGGTGTGGTCAAGTAAGGACAGGGTCTCTTCTGGGGGTTAGGGTGCAGATTGCATTTCTCAGGAGAAAGGGGGCAACTATAGGTAATCTTACAAGATCAGTTAACTAGAAGTCTAATACACAAGTGATAAATGTGTTAATATCACCAGATATTCAACTGCAAATGATTTTGACTTATTTTTAAAAAATTTTTAAGAGAGAGAGGGACAGGGAGAGAATGAGAATCAATTTTATTTAGTTTTTCTTGTAGTTTTTGTACATGGTGCTGGGGTTCAAACCCACATCCTTACGCATGCCTGGCAAGTGTTGTAACTGCTGAGCCATCACTCCAGCCCCTATATTTTTGTTATTATAGAAAATATGAAAGTTATCAGGCTGTTCAAAAAGACCATGAGCCTAAAGTGTCCCAAAGGCTCCAGATTACCAACCTTTAATCTACACGTAATCTCATCTATTTCCGAGTCCTTAAAATGTGGGCAGGGGAAGAGGGTAAGAATCCCAGTATATTACATCATCCAACCTTACTCTTTACCTTAGAGGAGAAAAAGTAAAATATTAAATCTGAAACTATCTCTAAACTATTTGATTTTGGAGCTTGGAGCTTGAGGGGAGTAATCCCTTGATACCCATTTTGTACCCTTGCGTGAGCCTGTAGATAATGTTCTCTAGTCCTGCAGCAAATACTGGAGAGCACTAGATGGCTGGCATGTGCTTTTTTACACAGGTTTCAGATGCAGAACGATGACTTTGTTAACTGATTAACATTCAACTTGCATGGGTTTTTTTTGGTTGTTGTTAATACTTATTATTTGATCTTTTATTTAGATGTTTTGATTACCTAACTCCTATATAATGATTAAAATCAGAACATTTAACTGTAATACAAGATCATAATACACAGACCATATTCAAATTTTGTCATGGTCTCATTCGGCTTTTTATGGAATTTTTTCCCTACATTATTTAGTTGTCATGTCTCTAAAGTCTCTTTTCATATGGAATAAGTAGTTCCTTAGCCTTTTGTCTGTTTCTTGATATGAACATAGTTTAGCACTTTTTTAAAATTTTAAGGTTAACTTACTCGGTAATATTTCTTAAATTTCAGTGTATGCATCTTGCAAGTCTTTTGTTAAACATTTCTGAGTACTTTTGGTTTTTTTATATTCTTTTAAGTGAAGTCATTTTTCTAAATTCCTTTTTCCAATTGTTTGCTACTAAAAATACAACTGCTTTTGTATCTTAACCTTGTATCCTAAGACCTTGATAAATTCACTTACAGTGCTAGTAGTTTTTCATATATTCTTCAGTGTTTTCTACATATCTAATCATACTGTTTGAATAGAAATACATTGATGTCTCCATTTCCAAATATTATTTCCTTTGATTTCTTTTTCTTTCCTTACTACATTACCTAGGAGCTCCAGTACAGTGTTGAATAGAAGTAGTGGGAAGAGAAATATCCTTGCTTTGCTCCCAGTCTTAGGAAAAGTGTTTAATTCACCATTTAGAATGATGTTAGCTGTTAAGTTTTTTGTAAATACTCCTTATCAGATTGAGGAAGCTCCCTTTCATCCTTGAATTACTAACGGTTTTAGTGATAAATGGTGCTGAATTTTGTTAAATGCTCTTTCTACAAAAGTAGATAATCATATGGGTTTTTTTTTTTCACTTTAATTCTAATAATACAGTGAATTACTTTGGCTTTCATATGTTAATACAGCCTTGTATTCTTGGGATGAACTCCCAAGAATATATTGACCTGATGTATTTTGTTAAAACTAATTTGTTAAAAGAAAAAGAAAACTAGTGTGGTATGTTTTAAAGATGATCGTATCTATGTTGTTGGTAATACTTATATATTTCTGTTTAATGTTCATGGCTGTGGCATCAAAATTATATAATGTCATGAGATATATTGGGAAGTATTCCCTTCTTTAGTTTCTGAAAATTTGCATAAGATTTCTTGTTTGTGTTTGGGTCTGTCTCAGAATTTTCTCTATAGTTCCACTGATCTGTCTTTCATTCAATAGCATCATGTGTCTTTTAATTATTGTAGCTTACCAATATATTTTAATACCTAAGAAGCCGTTTGCAATTCTGCCTACCTCTTTCCTCAGCCTCCATTATCCTTCTTTCTTAAACTGTTTAACAAGCTCATTAAATGTTAGAAATGTTTTTAAAATGCCTTATTTGAATATATAGTCTCTCCTCCCTTTCCCTAATGAGGAGACTTAGATTATGTTTTAAAGTCTTGTATATATGGCCAGAAACTTGACATAATCTTTAGGGTATCTTTGTGCAAGCAAGAGAAAGACTCCTTCTTCTAGACAAATAATTGAGGGGAAAGTACTTTTTTCTGAAAGATTCAGCCTTGTACCTAAGTACTCAGTTGCTAAGGCCAATTTTAGTTCTTATTCACACTGTAGGCCATGCTCAAAATAAACAACTATATAAGACAAATCTGTGTGCAGCAATCCTGAGTTGCACTGCACCAAACAAATAAAGTTAGTTAGGAAAGGCAGATGTGTTTTGCCTCCCTTGCCACCTCCTTCCTTTCTGAGCTGCTACCCCATAGCTGACTAGTTATATCAGCTGGTCCATGGGCCCAGGTGGAAGTAGCGGTGACTATTCCATTAACCCCCTGTCTTTAGGGATGTCCAGCAAACTGAGGTGAGACTGAATACGCCTCTGAAGTCCAAGTGGCATTGGGGTCATCAAGATAAACATCAAATGCTAATAAGGATAACTTGTCTATTCAGAAGAGCATTGTCATCTCATTTTTATCATTCTCGTGGAAGAGCCTGCAAAATTCCAAAGGAAGTTGGGTTTTTGCTCCTGTTGTTTAGATGAAGGGAATAAATCAGAGAAGAAACCCTTCCGAGGTACAACAGCTAGTAAATGACAACCTTATCCCGCATGTTGTTGAATTTTAGGTTTCTTCCCCTAAACCTGAAGGAACCCTAATTTCCCGTATCATCCAGTCTCGTAAAAACATTGTCAGCTTCACAAACATTGAGGCAGCTTAAATTTAAATTGTCACAAAATCACAGTGGTGTGTTTGCTTCTCCTGAAGTGTGCTCTGATATTTCTGGGATGTTCATGTCACCTTCTCTAGTGGTGCTAAAACTTCCTTCCTATTCAGAAACACTCATGGTAAAAATGATGATAATAATATGCTTTTTAAGGACAGAGGCAAAAGTTTCCTAGATTTGTTCTGAATTGTTAGTAGAAGACTGTCAGCCTCTGGGCTTTTAGAAGATTAGACAGTGATTTTGAGGAGAAGGTTGTGTTCTGATGTAGTGACAAATTAACTTTATCATTTATGATTGCAAAATCCTGTTTTAAGCAGTTGAATTAATGAGTTTTTTTAGAGTGCTGTTTCCATACCGTAGAAGTAAAGTTAGCTTTCAACTCTGGACGAAATACAGGTTTGAAAGCTAGCAGGGGAATTGCTGAGGCTGACCTTCATACGTTTGTTGAGGCCGGGAGTCACTGTGAGGGTAGTTTTTAATTAAGTCTCTAAAAATGTTTTTCTGCCTCCTTGTTTTCATTTCTAAGTATTACCTTTCTTTGCAGATAGTAATCATTTGTGCTTTACTCTCAGATCTTTGAGGCCAAATATTTTGTAGATATAATCATAGTTCCCTGGATATTTATTTGAAAAGCAGTATTGGTGCACACTTTATTTTTTAGGATCTTCATATCTTATTATGGTACACTAGTACATATTCTTTTTAAATTTGTTTTGATATCTACATCTTTGGCAGCAGTAGAGTTGATTTTGACTGCAGGCATTTTTTAATTTTGGATAGTATGTATTTCTGGAGAACACCAACTAAGGCACACTTTTTGAGGATAGTAATTATATCTTTGTTGACTTTGAATTCCCAGCCCCTACCCCTCCCTGCCTGACACATAGCTGAGCTTCAATAAACATCTGTTGAATGAATGGTAGAATTAAGTTTATAAGCATATTAATACTATTTAAGTCCTGACTGTGTCCACATTTTCTTCCTTGTTTGTACATTGTTTGTACCCATTTAATGAGCAAATAAGGATACATATTTTAGGCGTTTCAAGTAATCTACATAGAATATCACTGTGGGGTGGGCATGTGGTTAGTAGTACACACTAGTCTGGAACTGGAAGATTCTCATGGTTCTACAATTATAGTCATCCTCATCAGGTGACTTAGCCTTCTGATCTCTTTCTTTATCTTTGAATTAAATATAGAAAACAGTGTAGGAGCCACTCACCTCATACATGTACAGAGGGACACTGCTCTCTGGATAGCTTTCTCTGGAGCCCCAAGCCTCAGTTTGGTAAGGCTTGGGGATCCTTTAGCCATAAAATTCAGCACATTTTCTACAGTGAGGAAATATCCATGAACCTATGGTAACACATTTCTAGCTCCACCTGTTGCTCCCCCTGTAGTTTAACAACACTTTCCTTGTCATAAACCTGGAGAAGCACATAGCACTGCTTTGGGAGTCTTCCCATTTACATTCACATCTAGGACCCAGCAAGGTTGCTCTTTACCTCCTCTCCTTGGGTTAGGAGGTAGATAGTCTGTCTATACCATCCCATGATCCTTGGAAACTGACACAGATGTTGCTTCCTTACCACTTTCAGAATCAGTCAGGCAAGGAAGAAGTAAGCCTGAAGAGGCGGCAGCAGTGTGGACATTTCACTTTTTAGATCCAACGTCTTTTTGATTCTATAAAAATAAAGAAACTGCTACATAGCTGGATATGTGTAGTCCCTTAAATTGTCACCCTTTCTAATGTTCTTTGATTTACTGTTCATACTCCGCCATCTTTGGTTCATTTTCTATCTGTTCCTTCAAGGCCTTTTGTACTTCCATGTATACCTTATGTCAAACTGCAACTTATTTTGTATTTTTGTTTCTAACATCCATGTTCAAATTTTGTTTATATCAGCTTCAAAGAAGAGGGGAAAAATCATTAACAAATTTCAAATCAAGAATCTTGCTTTCATTTTAATACATTATTCATTAGTTTAAAATAAGGTATTCTACCTTCTCTAAATTCATTACTGACATAGATCTCCTTAAAGTCATATTCTTGGTTTTCCTAGCAGAACCAGAGGAGTCCTGTTTCAGTTACACACTAGATACTGCTTGTGTTTTATAATTTACTTTCATAACTTTTTGGATTTGCAGTTCCCAGTTGTAAAGCAGAGATGTGAACATCAACATTCACTTATTTCATAAAAACTCTGTGAGACATCTGTCCTAGTAAACTTTCTTTTTGAGGTGATAAAGCTGTGTGACTCATAACAGTTATGAGCAGATCCACTGTCATTTTCTAGATTAGAAATTATAAGATGAATAAAATGATTATCCAATCTTCCCAGCCCCCCAAGGCTCAGTCCAATTCTTGATGCCACATATTTCAGGAATAGCTCAGACTGTTTATATAATTTGGTTCCAACCTACTTTTCTGGCAAGATCACTAATCCCTAATATAAACCCTACATTTATAGAATTATCTTTCCTGGGTCATTCAGTATTGCTCAACGAATATTAATTGTTTTTCCTGTATAAACTGAGCAGTGCTCTCTGGCTGTAGGGATTCACTCCTTTCCTTTTTAAATCTGCCAAATCTTAAGTGCTCAGACTCCATGATGCCAGTTAGATTGTTCTAGTCAGCAATAAACCCCTGATTTGCACAATGGTAGCACTTAATTTGCATCACTCACGTTACGTAGGTCACATGTGATTTTGCTTTGTGATATTATTCAAACTGAGATTATCAGCATTTGGAGGAAACCTACAGTAAACCTCAGAGTTTGCATAGGGATTTCAAATACCTGTAGGCAATAAGCATTCAGTGATTATCTGTTACAAAGCAAAAGAATATCTGCCTGTCTGCTTCCATGAAATTATTGCCACTTTTTTCAAGGGTGAAATAATTTTCTTCAGCGCTTCCCATAGAAAACTCTGAGTCTCCTGTCCTAGTATGCCTCATGCGCCACTCACTCTTCCTGCTCTAAGCTGCTGCACACTTGCTTTTTCCATTGTGTATTGGTTTTCTAGAACTGCCATGACAAAGTACCACAAACCTGGGAGCTTAAAACAACAGAAAATTATTCTCTCAGTTTTAGCCAGAAGTCTGAAATCAAGGTGTCAGTAGGACCATGCTCCCCAAAGAGTCTAGGGGAGGATCTGTTCCATGCCTTTGCATCTAATGTCACTTACAATCCTTGGCATTTCTTGACTTGGAGGTACACCGTCCAAGCCCTGTCCCTGTCGTCATATGACATTCTCACTCTGCGTGTTGGTCTTTTCTCTTCTTGGACAGGGTATCCTCTAATGACCTCGACCTAACTTGACAATATCTGCAAAATACCTTACTTCCAAATAAAGCCACATTCCCATGTACTAGAAGTTAGAATTGTAGCTTATCTTTTGGAGGAAAACCTTCAACCTATAACGGTATTCCTTTTTTAAAAAAAAATAAAATTCATATAACATAAAATGAATCATTTTAAAACGAACAGTTCATTCACATTGAGCACGTTCACACTGCAATGACTTCCTCCATCTGGTTTGACAATATTTTCATTAACCCAGAAGGAAAGCTTGTGCTCATTAAGCAGTTGTTCCTAATTGCTTCTGCTTTTATGCTAAGATCAAGTGTAGAAATTATACTTCATTAGCCCCTGGCAACCTTAGTCTGCTTTCTGTTTATCTGGATTTAATTATCTTCGATATTCCAAATAAAGTAAATCAGATAATATGTGATCTTTGGTGTCTGGCTTCTTTTAGCATAATGTTTTCAAAGTTCATCAGCATTATAGCATATATCAATACTCCATTCCTTTTTGTGAGTGAATAATATTCCATTGTGTGTATGTGTGTACATATATGAATGTATATGTGTGTATATACGTATGTATGTGTGTGTATATATACGTATATCATAATTTGCATCTGATTATGAACACTTGGGTTATTTCTACCTTTTGGCTTTTGTGAATAGTGCTTGATATAAACATGTTTGTACATGTATTTGTTTTAATTACCTGTTTTTAAATTGAAGGAACATGTACCTAGGAATAGAATTGCTGACCTATATTGTAATTCTATCTTTTGCTGTTTCAGAATTGCCAAATTATTTTCTATATAGCAGCTGAACCACATTACTTTCACGTTAGCAATGTACACGTGTTCTAGTCTTTCTGTGTCCTCATTAACATTTTCCTTTTTTTCCTTTCTTTTTATGATGGCTGTCCTACCTAGTTGGTGTGAAGTAGTGTCTTATGTATTTATTGGCCATTTTTGTATCTACTTTTAAGAAGTACCTATTAAACTCTTTGGCATTTTCTCACTGGGTTGTTTGTCTTTTTGTTGCTGAGTTGCTAAGAGTTCTTTCTGTAGTGTAACCCTTATCAGATCCACAATATGTGAATATTTTCAACGAATCCTGTAGGTTGTCTCCCTGCTTTTTTAATAATATCTTTTTTTATTTTTTTATTATTTATTTTTAGAGAGAGAGAGAGAGAATCAATCTTTATTGAGTTTTTCACATGGCCTTCGTTGTTCTGACACTTAGTTGTGTACGTGGGTGCTGGGATTTGAACTTGTGTACTCACCCATGCTGGGCAACCACCGTAACACCAAGCCACCACTCCAGCCCCTTATAAGGTCTTTTAATGCGTGAAAAATTTTAATTTTGATGAATTTCAATTTATGTGTTTTCTTTTCGTGCTTATGGTGTCGTATTTATGAATAAGTTGCTAAATCCCTGTCATGAAGATTTGCCCTATGTTTTTCTTCCAAGTGTTTTATGGTTTTATGTCTTACAATTCACCTATCATGAGTTCATATTACTGCTGTGAAAATTACTGAATCCTCTGCACAAATATTGTAAAGTACTTGCACTTCAAAGATTTTGTGGTCCAATATTTCTTTTTCTTTCTTTCTTTTTTAAGAGAGAGGGACAGTGAGAGAAAGAGAGAATCAATTTTATTCAGTTTTCTTGTGACTTCTGTTGCGCTAAGACTTCGTTGTGTACATGGTGCTGAGGTTCGAACTTGCATAGTCGCGCATGTGAGGCAAGCGCCATAACCTCCAAGCCACTGCCCCAGCCCCGCAGTGTTTCTTTAAAGGTTGATTTTGTTACTGACCTAAGAAAGCCCTAGGAGATAACCAAGGGGAGATGCTTTGCTTTATGAGGCATTATAAACCAGAGCCTACCTTTCAATTCATGAAACCTGGTGCCTTTTCTTTGGTTCTTCACCCCCTCTGGATATATTGCTAACCAGTCATGAAAATGATTGAACAGAATGGGGGTTCAGTGCATATAAGGCTTCAAAGATACAAATAAAAACCTGTCACTTTGTTCCAGGGAAAATTCTTGTAAAGTATCTATGTTCCCTTCCGTTTGCAAGATGGAGATCTCTCCTAGTTGTCTTCCATTTACTTGCTTCCATCATCCCTGCTCATTATGGAGAATTGGTTCATTACTGTTGATTATACTGTGGGTGTTTTCCTTTTTTTTTTTTTTTTTTTTTAAAGAGAGGAACAGTGAGAGAGAAAGAGAGCATCAATTTTATTCAGTTTTCATGTAATTTGTTGCTCCGAGACTCTGTTGTACACATGGTGCTGGGGTCTGAACCCGTGTACTTGCACATGCCAGGCAAGCACCGTTAGGACTGAGCTTTGGAATGATTTTTGTGGGTTTATTTGTTGATGGGATATTCTAGAAGGAGGGGATGTCACAAGATAACAAACCTCACCCCAAAAAAACCCGCACTGGATAGAGTTAATAGCAATAGCAACAACCTCACCAAGTGTTGACCATGTGATTGGATGTTACTAATTGAGTAGCCACACTTCCTTTTCTGTATATATTTTTATTTTCGTGATTTAATAGATAAGAAAACCAAGAATCAGAAAGAAAAATAACTTGCCTAAACACACACATAACTAGCTAAGAAATAAATAGCCGGAGGGTCAAAGGCCATTTTAACCATAGTGCCATGCCACTCTTCTCAAATACAGAATAGGAAGTGTAGTATGTCTGGGTATAAGTGCTAGAACTTGCTGACTAGAGAGGGTTTTAAGGGCAAAGGAGATTATAACTTGCATTTGTACTTTCACAGTTGATATCTGTGCTCAACAGACATCACTGTTTATCCTAGACTCATTCAGCAGTGATGACGCATGCTCAGAACACTGCTTAGTATAGCAATATGGCTGCCATTACCAGCAGTCTGACTGTAGTTGGTCTACAAATGCAAGTTCTGTTTTGTACTTGTCTTCAGCTGGTGGCACAAAGTTGGGTAATGGACAATTGAGAAAGAATTGATGGATAATGATGACTAATCCTCATCCTCCTTTATGGTACAGACATTACATCAGCTCAATACTCAGAAATATATGATTATCAGAGTTGATGCTGCCAAAAAGTATTTATTTCAATTTTCAACTCCTGTTCTTAATCTGCGCTTAATAATATTGTACAAAAATGCAACGTAGCATCCAAGTTCAGTTTTCTTGTTTCATTTTTTCCACAAATCTATAGCAGCTGGGTTTTTAAAAATCACTTTCTGATCAGCATTATTATACCAGTGAAACAGTTTTCAGAAATGTACGGAAAGTATCACTTAAATGTAAATGGCTTAATTATTGCCATTAATATGACATAGCATTTTGTTGCCCTGGAAACATAGCCCAGTGTTCCATGTGTATTTTGCATCATCTGATTACTTTTAAGAACATTTCAAGTGTTTGACTCTCTCACCATTAGACTAGATTCTTTTGTACCTGACACACATTTTATTATGTAGTGATTTTATCTTCTCTCTCAACGTCCATTCTTTTGTCTTTATACTGTTTTAAGACAAAAAGAAAAATAGATTTAAAAAGTTTGTTGGATAAAAAACAGATGATGCTTTCTTCCTTTTCATTATGTTGTGGTAAAGTTTCCTCTTCATGATTTATGTTATAACTATAGCTTGTTTCATTCAGACCATAGCAGCTTAAAAGTAAATATGATTATCTTGAAATTTGAGTCCATAGACAGAACTAAAATAGCAAACAAAGATAAATTACTGAAATGCAGAAAATATAATTTAAGAAATATGTGATAGAAAGGGATACTTAGTCTTGTGTCCTTATACTAGAACAAGTTCCATGTGGACCAAAGATTTAGGTTTAAAAAGTGATATCATGTAAGTATGTGGAAGTATAATAGAGAAATTTGAAGCACAGAGATTTTTTCAACATGATGTGAATGTCAAAAACAATGTTTAATAAGAGAACAGATTTGTGTGTTTAAAAATTTAAAAGTCAAAAATAGCAGAATACCTTAATCTAATAAGTAAAATAATGTGTAAAATGAAAAACAGTAATTTTAACAGTTGTTTATAAACAATGAGTTCTTGGCCTGGCGTGGAGGTGTACACCTGTAATCTCTGTGACTCAGGAAGCTGAGATAGAAGAATCACAAGTTCAAAGCCAGCCTCAGCAGCTTAGCAAGGCCCTGTCTCAAATTAGAAGTGGGCGAGGAACTGGGGATGTGGCTCTGTGGTAGAGCACCCGTTGGTTCAATCCCTGTTACCCCCCCAAAATAAATAAAAATAAACAGTGAGTTCTAAACAATCAATAAAAGAAATATAAATATTATATATTATATAAAAGTAATAGACAAAAACCAAAATACTAGAAAAGGCAATTCTAAAGAAAGGTAAATATCCTATAAACATTTGAAAGATGTTCAGACTTGACATTAAATAAAATATGCAAGTAATAAATGCTTTTGCTCATCTTATTGGTAAAAGATTAAAATTTTAAAAGTACTAATTCTTATGGAAATAAACATTATGGAAAAACACTGGTAGGAACTTAAGTTTATAATTTTTATAGGAATTTGTGCTAAAGAAAAATGCATATATAAAAAAATTACTATAGCTCTATTTGTAATCGTGAAAAAATACGAACAGCTTATATTTCTATCATTAAGGGATTAAATGAACAATGTAATACCAACTGAAAGGTGAAAATCCAAATGATTCGTATCGTATTTTTCTGTTAAATTTACATGAAAATTACTACATTTATGTCAGAAAAGATAAAAAAAAGTTTTCACTGGGCATGGTGGTGCATTCCTATAATCTCAGCGACTTGGAAAGTTGAGGCAAAAGCCTTACAAGTTCCAGGCCAGGCTCAGCAGCTTAGCAAGACCCTTAGCAAATTAACGAGAACATGTCTCAAAAAAAAAAAAAAAAATAAATAAATGCTTCTTAGTGAATCATAGTTGTATATAGTACTTGGGTTCGTTTTGACATAATCATACTTGCATGAAGTTTAGTTCATTTCATTTCAGTTCCTGGTGTCCACCTGGTACCCTGCATTATACAGGCACATAGTGTAATTTTGTCAACTTCATTCCGCATTTACTCCCCTTTCCTGTCTTTCTTCCCTTCCACTCAATCTCCTACTCCTTTCCTCTTTCCTCCCCCTATTCTCCTTCCTCTGCTTGGCTGGTCTACCTTCCATTCATTAGTTTTTTTATTTTTATTTGGTGCTTTATAAATATATATAAAGATGGAATTCACTGTGGAATATTTATTACATGGATGTATTGTAATTTTGTCAAATCCATTCCACATTTCCTCTGCTTTCCTGTCTTTCTTCCCTCCCACCCAATCTGCTTCTCCCCTATAAATGATATTTCACCCCACACATGCACCTTTTTTTCCCCTTACATTCTAGCTTCAGCATGTGAAAGAAGACCTTCAACCCTTGAATTTTCTGAACCTAGCTTATTTCACTTAGCATCTTAGCGTTGTGTTCTCCTTCTCCGGTTCCATCCATTTCCTGGGAAAAGCCATAATTTCATTCGTCTTTATGGCTGAGTAAAACTCCATTATGTGTATAAATCATTTTCTTAATCCATTGATGGACACCTGGGCTGGTTCCATATCTTAGCTATTGTGAGTTGCACTGCTATGAACATTGATGTGACTGTATCACTATAGTACGCTGATGTTACATCTTTTGGATAATTACTGAGGAGTGTGATAGCTGGGTCTTATGGTGGTTCCATTCCTAGTTTTTTGAGGAATATCCATACTGCTTTCCAGTATACTTGGACTAATTTGCAGTCCCACGAACAACGTATGAGTGTACTTCTTCCCCCTATCCTCACCAAAATTTATTATCTGTTTTCATGATAGTTCCCATTCTGACAAGAATGAGATAAAAATCTCAGTGTAGATTTGTCTGCATTTCTCTGATTGCTAGGGATGTTGAATGTTTTTTCATATATTCATTAGCCATTTGTGTTTTTGTTGTTGTTGTTTTGAGAAATATCTGTTTAGTTCTGTTGCCCACTTATTGAGTGGGTTATTTGGGGTTTTTGGTGGTAAGCATTTGGAGTTCTATATATATTCTGTATATTAATCCTCTGTTGGAGGTGTAGCTGGAAAATATTTTCCCCCATTCTGTGGGCTCTCTCTTCATGCTCTTTATCCTTTCCTTTGCTGTGCAGAAGCTTTTTAGCTTGATGTCATCCCACTTATTGATTCCTAGTTTTGTTTCTTGAACTTTTAGTATCTTGCTAAGGAATCTGGTGCCTGTGCCAATATTTTGGAGTGTTAACCCTATGTTTTCTTCCAGCAGTTGCAAAGTTTCTGGCCTAATAAGGTCTTGGAGCCATTTTGATTTGACATTTGTGTAAAATGAGAGATTGGGGTCTAGTTTCTTCTGCATATGGATAGCCAGTTTTTCCAGCACCATATGTTTAAAAGGCTCTTTTCTCCAACATATAGCAAAATAAAATTTTTAAAAAGGGCTGGGGATTCAGCTCAGTGGTAAAATGTCACTGGGTTAAATCCCCAGAGAGTTAATATTTTAGAATGTATAGAACAAAGGCTAACATTTAGATGTTCAGGAGGTCTGGTTGTAGAATTCAGAACATGGGAGTTTTCTGAACTTGATGATCTTAAGCAATCTTAGACCATTGAGGATCAAGAATACAGGAAGAAGAGCCATGGTTGATGAGGGAAGGAGGTAGAATAGATATAACAGGTTCAGCTGAGCTGTGGTGAAGACCCTGTTTGAGGTCCAGATGGAGATGTCCAGGAGGCAATAGAATACCTTGGTCTGCAGCTGGGCAGATGTGTAGACTGAAGATGTAAATTCAACAGTCATCTGTATCTAGGCTATTTTATTGCCCACTTCCTTAGTTCATATTGTGCTATTAGAATTCCTAAGATTTAAGTAATTTGTAAAAGTAAAAAAATTATTCCTCGCAGGCTGGATGCTAAGAAGTATAATAAGATCAAGGCCCTTAAGGGTTTGGTGTCTGGTAAGGGCCCATCTTTGCTTCCAGGATGGTACCTTAAATTCTCTGCTGTCCAGAGGGCTGTTCCTCACTGTAGCTCTGGAGCAGAACAGAAAGGAAACCCACTCTCACAAGTCCTTTACATAGTGGTGTTAGTCTGTTCATGAGGGCTCTGCCCTGCTGACCTGACTACCTCCTGATAGGCTTTCATATACTTTTGCTTTAGGTTTTGACTTTATATTTTTTAATTTTAATTAATTATTTTATTTATTTATTTACTTTTGGTACCAGGGATTAAACCCAGGGACACTTAACCATTGAACCACATCCCCAGCCCTTTTTAATTTTTTAATTTTGAAACAGGGTCTCACTAAATTGCTTTGGGCCTCTGTAAATTGCTGAGGCTAGCTTTGAACTTGTGATCCTTCTGCCTCAGCCTCCTGAGCTGCTAGGATTATAGATGTGCACCACTGTACTCAGGTGGGTATTGAGTTTAAACATAAATTTTAGAGGACAGAAAAATTCAAACCAGAGACCTACATTTCCTCCAAGGTCTTTGGTCATTGAAATCATGAAAACAAAAATGTTCGTATTCAGGCCAGAGCATAGAAAGCACAAAATTTGCTGTCTCCTTTTGCTTGATTATGCCTTTTAAAATAAAAATCAGAAAGCACAGTAGGCTTCTTTATACCTCAGATTAAATGTTTTGTGCACTTGGGAGCAAGTCTGTTGTTCTGTTTCCCAGCAGCTTCTCTGGGCAGAGGTCTTTGATATCATCTCTTATCTGTATTCTTGGTCTTTGCAGAAGCTCTAGTGCCGGAGACTATAAATTTCCCACTCTCCAAGTCTTTAACATTCTTACAGACCAAATCCTTGGGTAGATATGCAGTGAATTCTGCTACTCTGAGTAATCTCATAATCACAACTCAACTGAGAAAGCCACCTTTAAAATCTCTGTTCTCTTGAATACCAACTATCACTCTGGTCCACCCTAAAAAAATAAAATATAACTATATTTGGAGTGTCATAAAAATCCTATCCTTACTCTTTCTTCCTACCACAGCCTAGAATATGAAGTTTTGATCTTCTGAAACAGATTTTCCATAAAACCACTGTACATGAATCTACCAGAGCAATGGAATTACAACCGAGTTAGACTCTGCTGATTCAGGATTATAGCAGAAAGCATAATGGTCAGTTTCTTATTAGTAACCCTCAGTGAAAGAGGAGACAGATTTACCTGCTAGGGGTGGGGTGAATATCTGCAGTCATTTCAGTGTAGAGAAGAGAAAAAATAATAATCTGAGCATTTGTGAACTCCCAAGACATTAGATTCTTAGTCGGTTCAAAGCTATTCAAGATCATCTAATTTAACCTCATTTCATAGAGCTGGAAACTGTAATAGAGAAAGAATAAAAGATATTCCCAAAGGCACAAAGCTGTTTGTAATGGGGCTGGCATGTATGGAGTTATATGAAAGCTCTACCAAAAGCATTAGAGTTATAAATAGAATTGGATGTGTAAGGCTGAGAATGTAGCTCTGTGGTAGAGCACTTTCCTAGAATTGTAAGGCTCTAGGTTCGATCTCCAGCACCCCTCCCCGACCTCCACCCCTCCAAAAAATAAAAAATAAAAAAAAACAACTGGATGTGGAATGGGGATTTAAAGCCAGAGTTTCAGGTGCCTGGGATATCTGGTGTGATTTTCCTCCCTGGCAGTGGTACACACATGACATGTGGCTGGCACATCTACTGTACTTATTCTTATTTTGTATTTCTCTATTTAATCATCTGAGGGACTGACTTAAATCCTGAGCAGAGAGGGGAATAGCTGGTTGCCCTGTGCAGGACCGTGTTTACAATCAGTGGGTAAATGCGTAAGGCAGCCAGTCTCATTAGGTGTTCATCTTATTCTAAAGATCTGATAACAGGCTTTGAAACATGAGAAAATAGCAGAGCCCTTTTTTGAAAGAGAGAGAGGGACCGTGAGAGAGAAAGAGAATCAATTTTACTTAGTTTTTCACGTGACTCTGACACAGTTGTGTACGTGGTGCTGGGGTTCAAACCCACGTACTCATGCATGCCAGGCAAGCGCTGTCACTGCTGAGCCACCACTCCAGCCCCCAGACCCATTGTTTTGAGGAACATTTAGGCAAATGACTAAAATCAGTTCACAGAATAATTCCCTGATCTCATTGTGTCTTCTTTCTGAACTTCTTCCTCTCTGCCTTAACCTGTTTGTTTTTGCAGCTCTGCCCCCTGCAGTGTTAAGCAACTTTGCATAGCTGGGTGAAAAAAAAGAAACCTAGCTTAATGTAATTTACACGATGAAATTGTCAAAGAGCCCTCGGCCAAGTTTGCTTAGTCATTCCAAGCTGACTAGTTTGTAAGTGAAGGAAGTGCAAGAGTTGAATGGATAGTTCGAAGCGTCACCGCCAGCTCTACTATATTTGATCATAGGATGTCATGCCACTGAGTCAGCATGGTTCCTTTCTCTTAGCTCTGTCCTCCTCACCCTGAAATTTTATTTTATTAATAAAATTTATTAATACCTGTAAGAATTTTAAATTTTAGAATAGCCTCAGCTTGTCTCCTTAGTTATAAGGTACTTATTACATTTGAAAGCAGTTTCTTGTTTGTGAATATATATATATATAAACCTACAGGGGTGAACACAGTGGTCACAGCTGTAATCCCAGCTACTCAGGAAGCTGAGGGAAGAGGAAGTTCAAGGCCAGCATGGGCATTTTAGTGAGACTCTATCTCAATTTTTTTTTTTTTAAAGGACTGGGGATGTAGCCCAGTGGTAGAGTGCTTCCCAGCATTTGCAGCGTCCTAAGTTTGATTCCCCAGTACTAAAAAAATAAAAAGTAAAAAAAACCCTATAAAATAAAAGATACACAGGGGAACAAAACACAGAATTCTATAATGCTTGGAATGTATTAGATGCCGGTGGATGAATACATCTGTGATACACTTAGGACATTCATTTGCAGGGATGTAATAGAAAATGGTGGCATTTGGCTGTCATTGGTGAGTAACTGGAAATTCTAGGACTGATGTGGGTAGCTACATCTGTTTATAATATTTCATTCTGGAAATCAGGAGAGAAAGAAGACAATGGCTTTCATTCAGTATGGTTGAAACCAACTGATTTTATCTTTAAGCTCTGAAATGACAAATCAAAATTTTCTAGCCAACCACTCGTTTTTCTAAAGGATAATCTTAATTGGAATAGAACCTCCTGATTTATTGTTGATACCCTTATTGGGGCAGTAAGAAGCCCCAGTTGTTAGTGGAAGATTGATAGCCTTTGCCCCCAGTCACGTAAGTTCAGTATCAAGCAGGATGGCTTAGTGGTTATGAGTTCCTGACTCAGACCCTGGGTTTGAATCCTGCTCTTGTTTCATATTGACTGTGTAACCTCGGGAAAGTTATTTAACCTTTTGATGTTCAGTATCCTCATCCATAAAATGGAGATAATGTACTTACCTCATACAAGGTAATGTACTTACCTTACAAGGTAATAATAAGTACCTTACAATTCAGGAGAGAAGCTGGGGCTATTCCAAACCACCTTTTTTTAAGGTTGTTTTGATAAATTAAATGAAATAATCTTTATTTTTTAAGAGAGAGGAATAGTGAGAGAGAGAGAGAGAGAAACAATTTTTTATTTAGTTTCACATGTGCTTTTCATTGCTCCAAGACTTCTTTGCACATGTGGTGCTAGGGTTTGAACTCCTGTTACTGGCACATGCCAGGCAAGCACCATAACCACCAAGCCACCGCTCCAGCCCCAATAATCTTTATTTTTGAAAAAAATTTTTGGTACTAGAGATTGATCCTAGGGGCACTGAAGCACTGAGCCACATCTTCAGCCGTTTTTACCTGTTATTTTGAGATAGAGTCTCTCTAAGTTGCTTAGGGCCTCGCTAAGTTGCTGAGGCTGGCTTCGAGCTATCCTCCTGAACCACTGGGATTACAGGTGTGTGCAACTATATCCAGCCAAATGAAATGAAATAATTTTTAGGCAGTGACTAGAATAGTGTAAGAGTTGAAAATTGTAGTGTGCTGATTTTCTTTTTGAATATAGTGTCTGTATATTGTTAATTTGAATGCTTAAAGAGAAAAGAATTGTGTGAGGCATGGGCATGGATCATTGGTAAAGGAATACTTCCTGATGAGCACAATATATGTGCTTTTTGTGTTTACATAAGGGATATATAGATACTGACTTAATAATAGGCTGCTAGCATCTCCCTCTATTTGTTTGCTTGTTTTAAGAAATAGAAAGGAAACTGTATGTTTCCCAGGCTTGTCTTAAATTCCTGAGCTCAAGTGATCCTTCTGCCCCAGCATCTCAAGCTGCAGGATGCTTATCTGTAAGCATGCTCTGCTGCACCTGGCTGGGCTCTTCACCCTTTGGCTACCTCTGTTCTTATTTGAGAATTATTTGTGTATATTAAATATATATCAAGAACTGTCTTACATTTTATATGTGACAGGTAAGCTCTGCCGTATAGAGCTATGAAATCCTGCACTTTAATTTGGCGAATAAAAATGACATTCATATTTCTCCACTGCAGATACTTCTGAAGAAAAGAACAGTGGCAACCAGATAGTAGAAAGCCATTAAGCATTTCAAATAACGTCCTGATTTTTGAATGTCCTAAATTTATTAACATAAACTTTTTACCTCAATTCTTTGTATCTTTTTTATGCCTTGAATTGATACAGAATGAAATGTACCTAATGACACGGCTTGTGTGTAATGTCACATCCCAAATGACATTTATAAGTAATGAAAAGTTTAATCATATTTACTAGAGGAAGCAAGTGCTATTATGTGCTTTATCACTGCAGGAACAGGAAAGTGATTCTTGTTCCCTATGCTATGATATTTTTATGCTTCTTTCTGTTAAGCTGTTACTATCCTTGATTTAACAGAAGGGTCCATATTTATAATCCCAGGAAGGGGAATTGATAATTAGCTTTGTGTCAACCTGAGGATGAGTGAGGTGGTTATTTATTTCCTTTTCCCCTGTTGGTTTTCCCTCCTAGTCCCTTCCTTCTTCCCTCCCTTCTGTAAATACATAAGTATACACACAGGTGCACACCTGTACCATGGAGCCCGGCCTATGCACAAAGTTGCCTCGTAAGTGCCACAGTGCTCTGCTAGGCTTCAAATTAGGTTAGATGATCCTGTTGCATTCATTTCTTAATGTTGTAAGCACTGTTACACTTCAGCTTTTGGTCTCTTCATGTGTAACAAGAAAAACTATTTTACTCAAAGCAGAAAAGGTCCTATAAATATGGCTGAAGTTTCACCCTTTAAATTAAAAATTTGTCACAATATTACATAATTCATACCTTTTTAAAAGAGAATTTACCAAGCTTGTTTTTAACTCTTTCGTTGTTTAGAGTGATCCTGAATCATGTTGTTATATGTTATTCCTGTTTTCTCCCAGTTTAGAAAATATTTCTAATTAACATTTAGCATGCCATCCATCTATTGAGGATCTTAATATATGTGTTTTTTAAAGTATGTTTAGGTTGCCCGGTGTTTAATTTCCGCTGTTATACAAATGTGTTCAATAAAGTATTTTAGATTGAATAAAGAATTCAAAATATAGTAGTGAATTGTTTTTGGCCCTCATTGAAAGATATTAGAATTGAAAGGGTTGTTAAAGATGTCATCTAGCTTTTTGTTTCATAATTTATCGAAATTGAATTCCATTAGCTTAATGTCTTGCTTAAGAAGTTTTATTTCTTTTTAAACAAAGGATTATTACTACTGAAATTTATTTGAATGTTTTATATTCTTTGTCATCAGTGCTTTACGATTATTATATAATCCAGTGACTATTTCATAGATATATCAAACAGATTGTAGAAATCTCCTGCTTAAACATGGTGGACTGAAGAAATGTGTTTATTCCCTACCAAAACCTCTCCAAATATGATAATGAAAGGAGAGAAAAGGGAAAAACCTAGAAAATAGAACAGAAAAAAGATAGCAGCGAAATGTTGGAAGCCAAAAAAGATGGACAAAAAGTGAAGGACTTACTTAGCAGGAAAAGAAAGTTGTCGTATAAGCTGGAAGGGAGGAAGTCCAGAAACAAGGCAGTCCATACCTTACAAACTCAGAAAAGTTCATAGATCCGAAGTAGCAGGATTCTTACAGTGGAGAACCAGTGGAACTGGAGTAGGACTGTGGGAAGTCCTCATAAGAGGTAGGGAATGGCCCCCATCTGCTAGGACTGAGTTTGGTGGTTTTCTTTCTATAGAAATTAAGCCAGAAGGACTCTATACTTAGAGATATACAGCCTTTATTATGCCTCTCAGGGAAGAATTTGGAGGAGTCCCCTCTAGGAAAGTGATCAGCCCATAGAAAAGACCAGTGTCTTTGGGGGTGAGGGAGTTTACCAGCAAAATATCACTTGCAGGCTATTCTAACAATGGCATGAGGTCTCTATTCTCCATTCCTCTCCTAGGAACATTCTGCTGCGCCAGGTGCAATTCCAGTGTTCAGAGTGACACACTTTTTTATAAAGTAGGCTATCTAAATGCATGCTCACTACTTTTGATGCTTAACCAGCAGTCTATTTCAAATCTATAGGAAAAACCACCTGTGTTGGAGTTATTATGAACTCTTAGGCTGGGTTTTTATCCCTTCCATTTCAGTTTCATATTCTGTAAAAAGGAAAATGTGTATATCATGCCTCAGGATAGTGCCTGGTACACAGTAAGTGCCCAGTACATTGGAATTACTCTTATTTATCATCATCTCCATCATCCTCAGTTAAGTTAATATTTTGGACAGACTGATCAGGGCAAGAGAAGTCATCTTAAAAATTAAAGTTCTAAAGGATGGCTTCAGAACTTTTTTAATTTTATAAGTATTCATTCATTCCCAGAAATAAATAATAATTCATTCCCAGGGAATGGGGGCCATTCCCTACCTCTTATGAGGACTTCCCACAGTCCTACTCCAGTTCCACTGGTTCTCCACTGTAGGAATCCTGCTACTTCGGATCTGTGAACTTTTCTGAGGTTGTAAGGTATGGACTGCCTTGTTTCTGGACTTCCTCCCTTCCAACTTATACGAAATAAACTGAGTACAGTATTGCTAATAAATTAGATTTTCTTATGGTTGCTTGGGATTTGCAGAAAACCTTAGAAGCAGTCAGATGTTGTGGTCACCATAGCAACAGTTCACCCACTCTTTCTCTCATCTTTTGAACCTCTTAACACAGCATCCTAAAGCACAGTTGTTAGTGGGTTATTTGTTCTGTATTCTTTTTCAACATGAGAACAACTGTTGTGAATTTGTTTTTCATAGATATTCCATTAACTTAGTAGCCTTTTGTTATCATGTGGCTGCTGTCAGCTGCTCTGTCCTTGCTGTCTAGAATAGCTGATGGCTCCATTTAGGTTGGGAGCAGAAACCAGAGCTTTCAGCCCTAAACTCTTTTCAGGTTGCCACTGGTGGGTAAGTGATGGAAACAGGGTTCCTGGCTATTGTGGGGGAACAAAAATACCAGGCTGAGGCGCGGCTTGTGCAGCGGCAAACACTTTGCCTGTGTTGCTCATGTTCTCTATTTCCCAGCCTTCAGCGAGGGCATAGTCCACACAGGCACCTGACTCCTCCTGCAGTCTTCCTGCAGCACAGGTCTGAGCCATGAGCACTGCCTGGCAGCTTTTCTTTTGAGTGGCTGAATTTATCTTCTGTTGGCATTCACATTCCTCATTGTCTACTCTAACCAGAGGCTGGTGAACACTGAGCTGCCACATGGCTCCAGATATAAACTCCCTTGTGTTGTTAACTGCCTTGCCAAGCTTGTGGAAGCTAGTCTAAGAGCAGAAGAACACTAATGGCTAAATTAATTCCTCACTAGGTTACATACCATCTCTTCCCTGGACCTTTCTCTATCATAAATAACATAAAAAACCCTGCTACCAGTCATCAACCTGACTGGCACACCCCAACTCTGGTTGGTTTTGAGCCTTTGTAATTATAAAAAGCCTCTCTGTTCTCTCCTCAACTTTTCCACCAGTTCCTCATTTGAGATGATCCCAAGAAGAATGAGGGGCAAAGGACCTTCACCCTGGTACTGATTCTGCCCTTCCTACTTTGTATCTACTTTAGCTAATAACAATCAAGTATTTGCTACATATATGTACCTAGCACTCAGTAAGTCACCTACCATGTGGATGGAGATAATCCTAAGAACTCTTGTTTAACTTAGCAGCCCTAAGAATGTGACTGATATTGACTGCTTTGTCCAGTTCTCTGAAATCAACATATGCCAGGCCTTGTGCTCAGCAGTTCCCATGTTCTGTCTCCTTCATCCTCATATCAATTCACTTACACCATATGAAGTCGATACAACATAACCCTCATTTTACAGAATAGGATCCAGAGTCAGTTTTCCTGAAGTTATAATGTAGGAACAATCTATCTAATGTCAACTCTTATATCTTTAACTAATTCTCTGACAGTTGGCCCCCAACTTGACACCTTTAAGAGGTGGCCCATTAAGAGGTAGCGCATAGTGAGAGGTCTTTAGGTCACTGAGAACGTGCCCTCAGAAGAAATTATGGGGCTCATGGTAGTATGCATGCTTAGTATGTGGAAGGCCCTGGGCTCAAACCCTACCAACACCATGAAGGAGAAAGAAAAAAAGG
Organism: Aplodontia rufa; assembly: GCA_004027875.1. Lineage (NCBI taxonomy): Eukaryota > Metazoa > Chordata > Mammalia > Rodentia > Aplodontiidae > Aplodontia > Aplodontia rufa. The sequence continues at coordinate 50,297 of PVKS010001627.1, forward strand.
TAGGTAGAAAGATTTTGGGATCCAGGCTCAACTCTGGCTCTCTCATCTGTCTCTGCTTCTTGGCTCCATATGTGAGTGGTTTTCTCTGCCACACATTCACACCATGATGTGATGCCATCACCAGAGGCCTGAACCAATGAGGCCACCCCGTCTTGGACTTGAACTTCCAGAGCTGTGAACCGAAATAAGCCTCTCTTTACTTTATAAGTAGCCTGCATCTGGTATTTCATTACAGTGACAGAAACCTGACTAATACAGCTAACCTTAGAAAGGGCATTAGGGTCAGACCTAATGCCATCAAGCACTTTAATCAAATAGACTTGTGATAATAGTATTGCTTGTATGTATGAATGTTTCTACCCTGCTTAATTCCAAAAAGGATTAAAAGCTGACAAAATGCTTGCCTAATTTTCATTTGATTTTGATAGTAACCCAGTGATTAGGGTTACTATGAATGACAAAACTGATTCTCAGGATAAATGACAGCCAAGTCAGTGATTGGTTCTGATTAAACAGAGCAGCCACTGTGTCCGTGACAGTGTCTGTTGGTTTCCATGGTAAAGGTGGAGTCAGTCCTCCCTCATGGCTGATCCAACAATTGCTTTGTTGCTTCTGTCCCTACTATGAGCCCCTGGAAAAGCCCACATACTGTGGTTTAGTTCAGCTCTGTTAGGCCCCTGAATGCAAAGGCAAAACCACGTATTTATTAAGGTACTCAGGGGTAAAAACTTGCATGAAAATGGTGAGCACCAGCCTTCCTCCTCTGGAAAGTGAGAAGCGAGTCCAGCTTAATTTTAGATACAGCCAAGAAAATAAGGAGGGAGGGGGAGTAGGGAAGGAAATTGGATTCATATTTCTACTGAACTGATTTTTTAAAAATATCATATCAGAATTTTGAATCAATATTGTATAAATTAAAAATTCCCTACCATTCTTCCAAAATAACCTTCTAAGTTTGTAGATGCTCAAAAAATCCTTGTGTTTTTAATAACGCAAATCCAACTTCATAGCATTTGTTTTGGTTATTTAATGTCCAGCATAAATGAGGTCTTAATTTGGTAGGTCGACAAATGCTCGAAAGCAGAAGAGCAGCTTTGCCCTCATCAGATGCTCCGTTCCTTTGTAAGAAGTAATTCCGAGTAGGTGCACGAGTAGAACTATCCTTTCTATTGTCTAAGATTCAGCTTCCTTAATGTTATTCTGTGTTTTAAAAAAGAAAAAGATAACTTAAAAGCTCCCTTTCTTTTCTGCCTAAAATTTATGAGAGGAAACTGGTACCTGTTTGCTGGGTTGCTTTCACCGTGGCAGCCTCGTAGCGTGGACAGCCTCCATGCCGCCCGGCTTGAAATTCCACTTAACATGCACTCATAAAAGAGGAACTCCACCTCTTCCTGCTCAGTGTAATTGTCTAGCAGATGAGCTAATGATGTTTAGGAAGCTAGGGACACAAAGGTATTTTCATAGCTTATTCTCCGTCCTCTCCCACAGAGTGCAGCCAGTCTGACACATGATCAATGAGCCCAGCCCTTTTTAGGATGCAGAAGATGCTTCCCTGTGTCTGTGGCTTACAATGGTAAACAATAGACACTTCTGCAATGATATTTTGCCCCCCTAGTGTTCCAATTTCTTCAGTTAAGCCTGTCTGGAATCTATTTAACTATTACCCACCAAAGCTTTTTCTTTTCTTTAATACTGTAAAAGGGGTGGGAGTGAGGATTGGAATGGAGGAAGAAAGACTATTTTTGCCAAGGAGCTCTCTCTTCTTTCCCTATGACTCATTCTTAGAAAAGCAGAGGGACTTTGGAAAGCTGCCTGCAGTCACATTGAGGCAGCTCTCCTGGCACTTTCAGATATTGTTTTAATCTTCTCAGGCAATAAAAGATGTTTTTCAGATTGTTCATTCCCTCTTTCTGGGCCAGCCTAAGAGCTGTTGTTTTGTATGGTGTTTTTATGGAAAATTTGCCAGCCGGAACAGATGAACTCAGACCTTTGTATTTGCCTATTGCTAAAGAAATAGCTCTCCTGTATCCAAAATTTGTTACCATTTTTTCCTATGACTGTTAAAGTACTAAAAGGAATTGTCTCTGGCCTTCATCCTTCCTGCAAAATGAAGCTTACATTTGATCAATCAGTTTCAAAAAAGAGTTTGGGTTTGGTATGAGGGTCTTGCTTGAGTTAGAGTTGTTGTCCAGTAAATAAAGTCATCCTGATTTTTTTACCATTTGGCAGCACAAGAAAGAAAGTGTGGTGGGGGACAGGTTGTAGGGAAGGTCACTGTGTTAGTCAACTTTCTGCTACTATGACAAATACCTGACTGAGACAGTCAACTTACAGAGACAAAAAGGTTTGTTCTTGCTCATTGTGTTTGGCACTTCCAGTCCTTAATCAAGTGGAGCTGTTGCTTTTTGGCCTCTTGCAGGGGAGCTGATGGCATGGTAGGATGCATGTGTCAGAGAAAAACCACTCACCTCCTAACTGTGAAATAAAAGAGCAAGTAGTGGGCCAGGCTTCAAGGACACATCCTATGATCTAAGACTTCCTACTGGCCCTATCTCTTAAAGACTCCACCAACTCCCAATAAATAGCACCTTCCTGGGGATCATGCCTCCAACATATGGACCTCTTAGGGATACTTAAGAGCCATATTATAGTAGTCACCCTCATTTTCCTATCTTTGTGTACAAATGACTAGTTTTTGTTTTGTTTTTGTAGTACTGAGGCGTGAACCCAGGGGCACTCTACCACAGAGCTATATATACCCCCAGCCCTTTTTATATTCTATTTTAAGACAGAGTCTTACTATGTCATCCAGGTTGTCCTGGAACTTGGGATCTTCCTCCCATAGCCTCCCAAGTCACAGGGTGTGCCAGTGTGCCCAGCTGTTGTTTTGTTGTTACTGTTGTTATTTTTTTTATTTTTATATTTTTAAAGAGAGAAGGATAGTGAGAGAGAGACAGAGAATCAATTTTTATGGAGTTTTTCACATGGCTTTCATTGCTCTGACACTTTGTTGTGTACGTGGGTTGCTGGGTTTGAACCCGTGTACTTGCGCATGTTGTACAAGCGCCGTAACCACCACGCCACCGCTCCAGCCCCTTGTTATTTTTTTTAAGAAGTAAATTTAAAAACCTGAAAACCCATTGGATTTACAAATATACATCTCAGTTTTTTTAAGTGTATATATTTAAGTCTCATATAGTAGTAGCTATGTCCTTTTATGGCTGTAGAAACTGTCAAATAATTTCTTAGCAATCCCTATGCCCATTCCATCCCACGTCCTGCTTACAAGAGTTCAATAATTTCTGCTACTGCTAGATAAAAGGAGTTTGATGACAAAAATACGTTGTGCTAACCTCTTGATGGTTATGATGATTCTTTATTAGTAACTTATTTATAGAATGTTTTAAAGTAACATACACAGAACAGTAGTTTGTTTTATGTAGAATTACTTTGGATGACTGACAAATTGAACAGCAGTGAAGTGTTAAGTAGAAAATGCACTGTTTTTTGCACTGAGAATTGAACCCAGGGTTGTTTTACCAGTGGACTACATCCCTAACCCTTTTTATTTTTTTATTTGAGACAGGGTTTCAGTGGGTCTTGTTAATTTGCTGAGGCTAGCCTCAAACGCAATATACTCCTGCCTCTCTGAGTTGGATTATAGGCATGACTCACCATGCCCAGCTAGAAAATGCTTTACTAATGGAAGAATCAGTTGCTGAAATTTTAATTTTTTTGAAAACTTGATCTTCATTAAAATGTACTTGACAGCTGGGCACAATGACATACCTATAATCCCAACTACTTGGGAGGCATAGGTAGGAAGATCATAAACAAGCCTGGGCAACTAAAAAAGACCCTGTCTCAAAAGAAAAAATGAAAGAGCTGGGGTGGTGCTTTGTGGTAGTGCACCCAAGAGTCCCAATTCCTAGTACCTCAAAAAAAAAAAAAAAGTACTTGAGGGACCTTGTGTTCAACTTTCATGACTGTATCGCCTCATCTTGAAATTTTATACGCCAGCTTGCAGGCTTTGCTATCCCCGTAATAATCTGTTGGCTTCCCAAGGTAGGTAGTGTGATATTCACACGGTGAAGGAATGGAGGTTAGTGGAATGGAGTAGAATCAGATGTGGAATGGATGATAGCTTGTTTGTCTTCAGGTTGTTATTCACTTACTTGTTTTGCTGCCATTTTCCTGATTTAATAGAAACTCGTAAATGGATGCTGTTTAAATAAATGAATATAAGGTCATTATTCTTTAGAATCATTAAATTTAAGTGCTGCAAAGACTTTCAGGGGTCTGGTGTAGTCTAGCAGTTGGGTGTATTTTGTTTGGCCCATCTGGTATGTTTTCATACACATTATAGCTCAGCCACTTTGCCTGATTGTAACACAAGTAACTTTGCACCAGTAGCCTTCCAGATGCATGGATTTACATTAATTGGCCAGCCCCTGTAGACATTTGACTTTTGTGATCTATATAATTCTGCCTCTTTATTTTACATTTTTAGGAATTGAAACCCTAAAGGATCAAGTGTCTTTCTGAAGTTAAACAGTAGTTCAGGGCAATTCCAAAACCATTACATGGCCTGAATATTTTCCCCTGGATTCTGCTTCCAAATTTAGAAGTTATGTTGCTTACTTTTCATTATGTTTGAGACTGCAAATGTGTATGGGGGTTTGGGGGGTTTTTTGTTTTTGTTTGTGTTTTCTTAAAAGAGGGGAGAGAGAGAAAGGAAAGAGAATCAATTTTATTTTTTTCATCTAGTCTTTTGTTTCTCCAGCACAGCTGTACATGTGGTGCTGGGGTTCTAACTTGGGTCCTTTTGCCTGCCAAGCAAGTGCTCCAACCGCTGAGCCACCAGTCCAGCCCTTGCAGGGGTGTGTGTGTGTGTCTGTGTGTCTGTGTTTTAAAGCTATCCTACAAACAAAATAGTTGAGAAGTAATGGTGGAATTATAAGAGGAAAGGGATAAACATAGGTATTGTTGCTAACTGTGTTTATCTTGGGCAAATGATTTAGTCTCTGTGGACACCAAGATTTTTCATCTAAAGAGTTAAAAGACTAAACAATTTCATATCACCTAGTGTAAATATAAATTCCCAATAAATACTTCTGTGAGAAGTGGATAATGAAGGTCTCTACAAGCACTGAATTAGCAACTCTTTTTATTTAGACTTTTCTCTCTCCTCTTACCAGTTTATTTGGCCTAGACTACTTTGAAGGTCTAAGATGTTTTGCTTGAGACCTGGCTAGGGGAATGCTTTGATCCCATGTACTCTGCCTTCTGTCCTCATCTAGTTAGTGTCACTCTCCTATCAGCTTGTTTGTTCTCTGAATTTATGGCATGTCAGAGTCCATGGGTCATCCATCCTTTTTCTGTTTTGTGGAAAAGAGACAGTAAGAGGAAGAAGTGAAGATTAGTAAATTGGTGGCTTTCTACAATGACCACATCTTTGTCCACTTCTGACATTGTCTTTGATTTCCTTCTGCATTATACAAACTCATAAATTTCAACATACATTATTGACATTTATAAATCGTAGTGTTGCCAAATATCAAGCACTTAGTTATAGGACACAAAATGATAAGAAACATGTCCCCTGCTTTTTAAAAGCTTAAAGGCTTAGTAGGGGAGTCAGTAGAGTTATAGAAATAGAAACTAACTCTGAACTTGTGGATTGTATAACTGAAAGTAAGTCCATGTCCAGTCTTACTTTTGCTACAACTAAAGAATCCTTATGGATTCAACTTTTTCATGGTATTAGAGAATAAGAATGTTTAGAACATTGATATGCTTTTTATTTAAAAAAAAAAAAAAAAAGAAAGAAAAATCTGGTTCTTAAGAATCCAGATTACTGCTGAGCTTGTCTTCCCTCGGAAGCACCCTAAGGAAATCGAGAGTATCCACACAGACACAGGTGAACCCGCCTAAAGTGGCCGCGCTCGCCAGTGTGCTTCGTCTGCTGGGCCAGGCTCTTTGCCAGCTCTTTTCTTTGGTGGCAGACCTAATCCTCACAACTTCACCAATCCTAGAATGCCCCAGAAATACTGCACGTTATTTCTATTCTATTCCTTTGTTTCCCTTCTTTTTCCTTTTCTCACTTCCCTTTCGTCAATTAGTCAGATGTACTAGTGATTATTGAATATATGTGATCTTCCTGTTCTAGTCGTGATATTATTCGTGATTTTGCAGAAGCTCGTCTGGAGTTCTTAGCCTGAGAGCCTTAGAAGACATCAGGAAATGTCTGTATCTTTTTGAAATTAGCTTCTTCATGGCTCATAGGTTTCTTACTCAAAACCAAAAACATTTCCCTTATCTCTGTCTAGACCAAGCCAGTTCCCACAATTTTATGTGCTTTTATAAATAGCATTAGTACCAAGATCCAATTTTTCTCAACTTCCTGCTGTTCCTAGCAAAAGACCCTCTCCTGTTAGCCTTCCCTTGACCCTCTTAGACTGTCTCCTAGCCAGGAAGCTAAAGGTGAACCAGTGTATGTGTGTGTGTGCGCACGCAGCTTTAGAGTGACCAGAGAAGTCCCATCAGGGGCTTCTGGGTGTAGTTTCATTGACTGTCAGTTGGTGGCCACAAAGACAGCCATTTCAGCTTTTAGCCATTTCAGCTTTTTCACAAGGAAGGTACCTCAGTAATCTATAAATACTTCTTCCTTTTCCCATTCTCCCCACAAATACTCCTCCCACATACATGCTTACTTAACCACATACATTGGCTTTTAGAGACTGATAAAGTAGTGTTTCGGGCCTCAGGGAAAGAACAAGCAGCTTTATTCTGACTGGTTCCTTTATAAACCATGAAAGTGAGAAGAGCAATGAGACAGACTGAGGGTCCATCTACAGGTAATTTTTTTCTGTATCCGGAAAGGAGAGCTGTCATCTTTCAATTGGAGTTGAGGAAATTGGTAGAACAGTAGGGACTGAATAGGAATACTGCACCTACCCAGATTTGCTGCTCATTTCATGAATGAAGTATATGTCCCCTGGGTTGAGAAAGATGCATCTGACAAAACAGCAGCCAGATCAGAGGAGAGAGAGGGTGACTTGGTGACATGTGTCCCACTTTGTTCTGATCCATGGGAGGACATGGAAGTACGAGTATTTTTCATGGAGTAGTTTCTACAATGTCATAGTATACTAGAGTGTTTCCAGGTGAGATGCCAGTGGGCTCATTTTTAAGCCCTAGGCCTGACAAATGCAGAATTTGATATCTTAAAAAGTCCCTCTGTTATTCATCTTCATTTCAAAAAACGTGTTATTATGCTGCATTCATTTAGCACTTTGCATTTGTAGAATTCTATGCCTGTGTTATTCTATACTTAACATCTACTTACTTATCACCCTTTTTAGAATGGCAGACAGGGATACCAGAAGGTCTAAGGACTGTATATAGAACTCAAAACTACTTGAAAACCAGGTTTTACATTTTTTTTCAAATTCTTTTTTGGAAACTGGGAGAATATAGATTATAAACGAACCAACAGATAGAATTGTGGCTCTTTTCTTATAAAATTAATAACTTTGGTTCTATAAAGGGACCCAAGGAGGTCCCTAATGTGCCTAAAATGATCAGCAAACCCTAGGGAGGTTGACTAAAGAACATTAGGGAATTTTTTAGGATGCTAGGACCCTTCTTTCTTTTTTTTTTTTTAAATTTTTATTCAATAAACATGGTCTTACAACATCGTCATACAATGAAGAACAAAAGTGTAATGACAGAACAAGCCAATATTGGTGTCAGACCATGGCTTCCCCCTTTGGGTTCCCCATGGTTCCAT
>PVKS010001627.1:58188-92768 GCA_004027875.1 Aplodontia rufa
TGTAAGAATTCATACATGCTGGGGTAATGGTTAGGTTAGCCATCTAACGTACTAATTCTGCTTATATTCTAGCATCCACAAATGAGAGAAAACATTCTACCCTTGAGTCTCTTGAGTTTGGGATACTTCACTTAGCAAAATTTTTTCCATTTCCATCCACTTGGCTGCAAATGCCATAATATCATTTTCGCTAACAGCCAAGTAGTACTCCATTGTATATATGTACCACAGTTTTTGGATCCATTCATCAAGTGAGGGGCACCTGGGTTGTAGAACCCTTATTTCTTGATTGCAGTGGTGGCCATTCAGTTGGATGCATTGTTTGCACATTGTATCTCTGTAAATCTGACTCAAAAATGAAAAACATTAGAAATTTTAAAGACAGTTTTTATCTGCATTGTAAGGTAGATAGTAAATTTATTAAAAAGATTCAGAGCTAGACTAATTGAACTTTGGTAGATGAGGGTCAGGGGTAGTCCTGCCATTTGGTGCATTTATTTAGTGCAGGCTCAATAAATGTTTATTGAAAGTTAAAGATTAACTGAAATTCCTCTTTAACAATCTGGAGCCAAGTGTGGTGGCACACACCTATAATCCCAGGAACTTGGGAAACTGAGGTAGAAAGATCACAAGTACAAGGCAGCCTCAAAACATTAGTGAGACCCTATCTCAAAATAAAAAATAAAAAGGACTAGAGATGTAACCAGTACCAGAGTTGGGGCTGAGGGGGAGAATATAAATCTGGGATTTAAAGTAGCAAAGAGATTTTAATCTATAATACTGATTATTAGTTTGAAGCTACTAATAATTGTTACTTCTGAAACTAAAAATTCTGAAAACAGAATTTCCAGCAGGATTTTAAAAAAAACAAAGAACATCATTATCTTTTTTAATTATCTTTTTAGAATGAGAAAGGGAGTAGCAACAGTTGAATTAGATTCTGGTTTAGTCACAGGACTCTCTCTGGCTCTTTGGTTCAAGGAAGCGCTCAGCCCTTTTGACAGTTGCAAACTTGCTTCATTGATAGGATTCCCAGTCCTCACTAGAGCCTTTGGAGCCAGCTGCATTTTCTTCTTGGCAAGTTTTCTTTCCTTCTTCTATCCTGCCCCCCCCCTCCATGTTCACCCAGCTCAGTGGCTGAGGTTCCCATCTGGAAAGCCTGTTGCCACAGGACACAGAATTCACTAGGGAAGATGGAAAGCTGTGTGTGTGTGACTAAGCTTGGTGGCTCTCATAATCAGATAAACAGTGTGGAAAGCTTGCTCACTCATGTGGAAGAGCCAGTGTTGCAGCTGAGTGGTGGAGCTGCTGGGCTCCAGGCTCTGTCTGGCATTTGTACATGAGGCTTGCTCAGCCTGGAGCATTTTTATTTGTGATCCTAAATGATCGTTGCTACTTTTGCTATTCAACAGTAATAAAACCTCCATTTGAGTCCCATGGAATAAAAGCTATATTCTACTTTTTTGAAAAGCTTAAATAATGAACTTGATTACAGATAGGAAATCCCATGTGATAGTCACACACCTTGTTAAAGTCCCTTCTATATTATTACAGCAAGTTCCTGGTATTTTTTTTTTCTTTTCCCTCTAGACTTTGTGTGTGTATATGTGTGGTGGTAGGAATTGAACCCAGGGCCTCACCCATTCTAGACAAGTGCTCTACCACTCAACTATATCCTCTCTTTAATTTCTTGACATTTTTTTTTAAGAGGAGGAGAGGCTGGAGCGGTGGCTCAGTGGTTACAGTGCTTGCCTGGCATGTGGGAGGACACAGGTTCGAACCCCAGCACCATGTACACAATGAAGTGTTGGAACACCTAAAGCCACATGAAAAAACTAAATAAAATTGATTAAAGAGAGAAGGACAGAGAGAGATAGAAGAGAATCAATTTTATTTAGTTTTTCATGTGGCCCTCATTGCTTGACTCCTTATTGTGTACTTGGTGCTGGGATTCAAACCCCAGTCCTGGCGCATGCCAGGCAAGCGCCGAAACTGCTAAACCAACACCCTAGCCCCCATTCTTGACCTTTTACATGACCTCTCTACCCTTTTAAGAAATCTTTAAGGTATCCAAGACTTCCACTCCCATGTCCATTTTGCAGCCTGTGATTCCGTGCTGCCTTCCTGGTGGCATCAGTCTTGAATAAGCAGAATACAGGCCATTGTCCTGAACAGCTCTGCATATGGCCCGATTTGGGAAGAGAGGAGGCTTCTCATTTCCTCCCATTGGGTTGGCCATGATTTGAGCTCCTATGCAAGCTCTGGCTTCACCTGGAAATCCCACATCACTCTGGGGACAGAGAACTCTTCTCCCATGGATACCAACTTTTAGAACCAGAACTAGAGCTGGGGAGCACATTTCAGTCTCCCTTGTGCCCCTCCTTCCTCCAAAGAGGAAGTCCCTTAGAACAATTGTAAATTTACTCACATTTTATAACCTGGAAACTCAGTGGCTCTTGCCTTCGAGAACACATCGTTGGGGTGATTTGGGTTGCATTTGTTTATCTTCTCCACACTCACAGTTTGCCTGTCTTGGCAGCCTGCTGTCCTAGGCAATAATAAAACTTCTGTTGAGGTGAGCAAACAGCTGATGGCGTGGGGCACAGAGGGGACTCCTACAGTGGCAGTAATCTGCCAGGCTGGTGGTCGGAGCAGGAGAGAACAAAAGCCAGTCTGTTTGTAGGCAAATTGGAACTCAGTGTTTCAGTTGTGTTCTTCTCATTTTGCCTTTCTCCTGGCTGAAATGGAGAGTGCTCAGCCAGCAGTCCAGAGATTCATAGGCCAAGTCCCCATCCAGAGTCTTACGTCTCACCTGCCTGTTGCACAGCTGGGAGGGGTTTTTGTTGCTGCTGCTGCTGCTGTTGTTTTTAAGAGAGAGAGGGACAGTGAGAGAATCAATTTTATTTCGTATTTCATGTGGCTTTCATTGCTCTGATAGTTCGTTGTGTACGTGGTGCTGAGGTTCCAACCCACATCCTTGCATATGCCAGGCAAGCTCTATAACTGCGGAGTCACCGCTCAAGCCCCAGAACTAGGAATTATGAAAAGGACCCACATTTATCCATCTGAACTGCTTATGAAGTCATTGACCCAGGAATTTTTCCTATATTCATCATCCAAAAGCTGCCCCTTACTTGTCCCAGCATAAGGTGCCTATTAATTTCTCTTTTTAACACTGATGGTGGGAGGAGGGGAGTATGGTTAGAAAGGAGTTCACTTGCTGCCTGGCTGGGAAATGCATGAATTCCCCTTTAGACAGCATGTTTCGTAATGTATGAGTGTCTTATTCCTAATCTGAAGTGAGTTTGTATTTGTGGTAGTGGGGATCAAACCTAAGACCTGGCACATGCTAGGCAAGTGCTTGACCCCTGAGCTACATTCCCAGCTATACACATGCCTAATTTGATGTACCATTGGCAGTTAGTTGAAAATGTCCTACACATTTGTTGTCATATGGATTGTCAGGTGTTAGAGAGCAGAGGTCATACCAGGTAGCCTTGCCTAAGCGATCCTGACAAACATCTCCAAGGGCTACTGTGCAGAGATAATTATATTAGGTGTGTGAGGTCTTGAGTAACTTTTCTTTTAGACTTATAAAAATAAAGTGTGAGAAGGAAAGACTTGAAAAGACTTTTCTATTCTTCCATGTGTTGAAGTTTCCTTAGAAAGTTAGCAAATGGCTTTAAGTAAATTTCAGTTTGAGCTTTAAAGGTCTGTAGTTAGGTTCTCACTGTTGATCTTTGTTCTAATTCTAAAAATGATCTTCGGATCATGAATAAGAGGTGTTTGGGGCTGGAGCGGTGGCTCAGCGGTTTCGGCGCTTGCCTGGCAAGCATGAGGACCCGGGTTCAAACCCCAGCACCACGTACACAACTGAGTGTTGGAGCAACTAAGACCGTGTGAAAAACTAAATAAAGTTGTTTCTCTCCTTCTCTGTCTCTCTCACTGTCCCTCTCTCTTTAAAAAAAAAAAAGTGTTTGGTTGGATAAATAGCATGTGTATGGTTTAACAAAGCTGTGCATAATGGCGCACACCTGTAATCCCAGTGACTGAGGACACTGCAGCAGGAGGATCGCAAGTCCACCCTCAGCAACCTAGTGAGGCCCTAAGCAACTTAGCAAGACCCTGTCTCAAAATTTAAAAGGGGGAGGGCCAGGGATGTGACTCAGTGGCTAAGCATCTTTGGGTTCAATCCCTGACACCAAAAACAAAATAATAATAAGTTCAGTAACAAAAAAGTTATGACCTTAGTGTCACTGAGACATCAAAAGGCAGAAGGTTAGGTTGAAAAATAGGGATTCTGTATAAAGTAACCAGATAAAGGAGGTAATTGGCATTTTTTATTTTGTTTTGTTTTAAAATGAAAAATCAACTACATCTAACAATCACTGTAACCAAAAATCTTTAGTATCTCGCAGTCCCTTTGGTCTTCAGCACTTTACTTTTCACCTTGTATTACTGTTCGATATGTGTGTGTTATTTTCTGGTACTGGGGATTGAGCCCTGGGGCACTCTACCACTGAACTGCACTGCCAGCCCTTTTTAATTTTATTTTATTGATGGTTTTGTTTTGTTTTTTTTTTTGAGGCTGGGGCTAAATTGCTAACGGTGACCTTGAACTTGTGATCCTCCTGCCCCAGCCTCCTGAGTTGCTAAGATTATAGGCATGCACCACCGTACCGCATGTGTGTATTCTTTCTATAATGAGGCTTGTAAATGCCCAGCTCAGGGCATTTACCATTCTTCATATATACCATAGACGTTAGCAAAATGATCAGCACATAATAGCATTTAATATCAATGTTGATCCAAGTTGCTTTTGTTTTGTTTTGTTTTTTTCTGAAAATCTGAAGACTTCGAATTGTCAGGCAGTAAAGAATCACAAGGGACAAGTCAGTCACTGCCCCGATTACCAAGGGACTTTACATCTAGTGAGGAAATATCATTGGGCCCATACCCCTGGTATTTCACTTGAAATTTTTCTTTGAAAAATAAAAGTTTGGGGCTGGAACGGTGGCTGGATGGCGGGGGGCGGTGCTTGCCTGGCATGTGTGAGGACACGAGTTCGAACCCCAGCACTACATACACAACAAAGTGTCAGAGCGATGAAAGCCACATGAAAAACTAAATAAAATTGATTCTCTCTCTCTCTCTCTCTCTCTGTCTATCTCTCTATCTGTCTCTCTATCTCTATCTCACTGTCCCTTTCTCTTTAAATAAATATATATATAAAATAAAAATAACAAATTAAAAGTTGGCTGGAGTATAACTCAGTTGTAGAGCAGTTGCCTAGCAAGCACTAGGCCCAGGGTTTAATCCCCAGAACCATAAAAATATAAAAGAAAATAAAAGTAACTTTTAATTGGTCAGTACACTTTGTTTCTTTGTTTTTGTGGTGCTAGGGATTTAACCCATGGACATTCTACCACTTAGCTACTCCCCACCCCTTTATTTTTTATTTTGAGACAAGATCTCACTAAGTTGCCCCAGGTTAGCCTCAAACTTTTCTTTTCTTTCTTCTTATTATTTGGCATCCGGGTTAGTAAAGAGTAAACTACATTATTGATTCCCCCCCCCATATCCCTCCCTCCCTACCGTAATTACCTCTCTCTGCCCTCCTTCCCTCCTCTTTGCTCACCTCCTAACCCCACATATCTATGATTCCCCTAGAATATGAATTGCTTTGACTTTGGTAAGTCTAGAGTATGAGCTTGACTGCCTTTCACCCAAGCCTGGGTTTTGCTCTAGCCTCCACAAATGAGGGAAAATGTTGACCCTTGCTTGAGTCCCTAGATTTTAGCCTCAAACTTTGAATCCTCCTGCCTCTGCCTCCTAAGTCACTGGCTTCACAAACATATGCCACCATGCCCAACTAGCCAGTACACTTTACACTCTTAAACTTTTCAAAGTAACAAAGGAGAGGAAATCTAGTAGCTCAACTACTAATTGGAAAATGTAAGAGAAAAAATGAAATACTGAAAGATATACTTTATTTTATTTCTATGCAATGGATCTCATTAGTTCTTTTATCTGGGGCACTTCTACAGTCAGGGAACTCTTATCATGAACTTAATTTGACATATTTTTAATCTTTCTGATTTTAAGATGGCTCATTATAAAGAGAAAAATTAGAGTGAAAGAGACATTTTCCAATCAAACCCAAGATATTAAAAAAATGGAAAAAAACTGGGGCGGGCTAGATGATCCTAATTCTATAAAACATCTTTAGATCTTATTTTTTGCCAAACTCTTCACCAGAGAACTAATAGATAGCTTAAAATTAAATACTGCTTCTTGCTTTCTCTTCTTTTCTCATTTGGCACCTATTTGGAAGAAAACTATCCCAATGGTAGATGGCAGGACAGAGCAGCTGGCAGATTGAATGATCAGGCTTTTTTAAAAAAATGCTAGTATTAGGGGCTAGAGTGGAGGCGTGGTGGTTTCTGCGCTTTCCTGGCATGCACGAGTACATGGGTTTGAACCCCAGCACCACACACACAACTGTCAGAGCAATGAAAGCCATGTGGAATACTCAATAAAAATTGATTGTCTCTCTCTCAAAAAAAAAAAAAAAAATGCTAGTATTAGCCTATGTCCTTAGCTCTTGAATATGGCACAAAATATTTCAGTTCCAAGGTTTGTTTTGTTTTCTTTCTTTCTTCTTCTTCTTTTTTTTTTTTTTTTTTTTTTTTTTTGCTGTTGTTAGTTGTCATTGTTTTTGTCAAACCCAGGGCTTCACACATGCTCAGTCTTTTTCTTCTTTTTAAAAAAAGATTTTGAGCTGGGCATGGTGGCGTACACCATAATCCCAGCTACTCTGTAGTCTGAGTCAGCAGGATCACAAGTTCAAGGGCAGCATGTGCAACTTAATGAGATCCTGTCTCAAAATAAAATTTAAAAAGGGCTAAGGATGAAGTTCATTGATAGAGTGCCCCTGGGTTCAGTCCCCAGTACCAAAAAAAAATAACAACAACAATAAAAAAGAACCCAGAAATTGGCCTGCTTCCTGAATGGTTAAAGCCCTTGTGGGGACTGCAGCTGACATGATATGAGGTAGGAAGATCGTCGTGATCAAAACAGATTAACAAAAAGAGTGAGTACAGAGCCCTACATGCAGCCTCCTCCAGTTCCTTTCTCTACTCCAGCTTGATCTTTTGTCATAGACCCTGTCAAGCAAGAAGCAGCTTCCACCCCAGATGTTAGCGGCACGTGTGGCTGAGGCAGCAGCTGCATTTACAGTTCCTTTATGGTATTGCTCTTCTGCATACACCTCATCTTGGGCTGTTTAGGACTTGTAAAACTGTTAAGAGAACTGGGAGAAGCAAGAAGAAAGGGACTGAAGGGCTAGAATGGAGCTGTGAGGAGATGGTGGATTATGGAGGATGTGAATATGCAAATTTGCTCCACAACCTTCTCCTCCTCCTCCTTACCTTCTCTCTTTCTCCCCATTTTTTCCTCCCCTCTCCCATTAAAAGTTCTGTTTTTCTTTTTTTTTTTTTTTGTCCTCATCCACTTTAAAGCTTCCAAAGTATCAGCTTTACATCTCCCTTCAAATGAAATATTATTTTACATACTGCCATGGTTAGTAGAGTACGTACTCCAAATCATTTTTCATAAATATCATTTTAAATCAAAATGTTGAAGGAATAAATAATATTCCTAAATAAGGAATAAAATTTGTTGAAGCCAGGCACGATGGCGCATGCCTGTAATCCCCATGACTTAGGAGCCTGAGGCAAGAGGATTGCAAGTTCAAAGCCAGCCTCAACAATTTTTCGAGACCCCATGTCAAAACAAAAAATAAAAACGAGCCAGGGATGTGGCTCAGTAGTTAAGTGCCCCTGGGTTAAGTCCCTGGTACAAATAATAATAATAATGATAATAATAATATTAAACCAAACTTTGTTGAATTTTCTTTTTATTATTTTGCCGCCTCTTCCTACTTCAGACTTAGCAATTAATGAGTTTCAACCTCAAGTTTTTATTATTTTGCATGGCTTTATGTCACACTGAGTAAACACCTAAGAGAAGAACTTGTTGATAAAAGATATGTTTTGGTATTGACATTTAATAGATAACACCAGTTTTCTGTCTTGTGCTTTATTTAGATTTCGACATAGTCCCAACTGCTGGTACCTAAGAGACTGGACTATACACACCTGGATTAGGCAGTGTCTAAAATATGGTGCAGAAGACAAAGCCTTATATACCCTTGTGAATAAGGTAAGCAGTTTCCTGAGTTTAGAGGATGCAGTGTTTGTACATATTATAGTACAGCAAAGAACAGTACCAGAAATAACTTTTGTAAATTCTCTGTCCTCAAATACTCTTTCCAAATGAGATTGGATATAAATTAATCAATAAATTAGAAATAGAAATTTTTGTAGCTGCCACTTTTCCGAGGATAGTAACTCAGGAAAGTACAGATGAAGGCAAAAGATAGTCCAAAGAAGAACTCTGCAGTGGTGGCCATTCATTCTTGAACCCTAAGCCTTGAATTTCTTGCCTGATTCCTTTTGGTAAAGTATAGCGAGAAAAGGACCATTTTTGCTGGAATGTGACTTCAATAGTATTTAAACTCTCTAATAACATTTTTTTAAAAGACTGTATTCCTGGGTAATTCATCCTATGTCTTTCCAATTCCCTGACTACTCCCCTTGAGCCTGATTGCCCAATATTATTAAGTTCTTTCTGAATGTTTTACTCCACCCAGTGACTCTTTATTATCTTCATGGCATGAAAGAAAACAAAGCAAGCAATGTTTAGAGTGTTGTTATTATTCTCAAGATGAATACCATTTTGAGTCATAAAAATACTTTAAGAATATTTTTATGAAAATATATTATTTCTGTTGTGTCTTTGAACTTTAAAAGTTAGAACTCAAACAGAATACTGATCTGTGTTATTAGTCCCCTCTTTGCAAGATAGTTTTTATTTCCATGACTTGGGCCCAGTTCATCTTAACATGCATTATACGTTGTTCGCAGTTTGTGTGAGAGCCATTGAATTGGTTATGGTAGTGGATACAAAAATGAGCAAGTCCTATCCTTGCCTTCAGGAGGGTAGTAATTGAATAATGCAGATTAGCAACTTCATTGCTAAGTCTGCTATCAGGCAAATGTAAGTGCTTCCAGGAAAATAGTAAAAAGGGAATTGCGATGAGAGAAACTGCCTGGAAGGAAAGAATTAGAAGACATTTGAAGTACCATTTAAGCTGGTCGCCAAAAATGATTGAGTAATGATATGTTGCCTGGAATATACGACATATAAAAAATACAAGGGGTTCCTGAGTAAGAGACTGAGCCAGGTCCCTCAATAAAGACATCCAACATGAAGGCCTAGAATCTCAAGAGGCGAAAAGGTAAGGCCCGGGAGGAATGAATGGATTAAATCCCTTGTCTTCAGTCCAGAGTATGATGACACTGATTACACTAAAAGAAGATTCCTATGAAAACAAAACAAGAAGAGTCTAGAATAGCAGCCGAGTCTGCCTCACTTATGCTGCTCCTCAAATGGAGACTCCCAAACTAGGAATCCAGAGACCCAGGCTCTAACCACCAGGTTCCACCAGTTGCCCAGAACTTCAACAAATAGTTTTCTCCTAGGTCTTAGTTTTTCAACTCTAATTTGAGTGGGTTGTAACAAATCAGAGCTTTGCTACTCTGCGTGCCCATTAATATCACCCAGGTATCTTAGGAAATTATAAATGCTTCTCTCTATCCCCAAGATTCTAATTGCATTATCACATAAAGTCCATATCTTATATTAGGGTTCATCCTTGATGTTGAATATTTTGTGGGTGTGGACAAAATATTTAATGGTACCTAGCTACCATTATAACATCATACTGGATAATTTGCTCCAAAAAAATCCACTGTGCCCTGCTTCTTCATCCCTCATAAATATTTTTATTAGAAGTTTCCAGCTGATTTTAATTTATAGTGAGGGTTGAGATTCATAGACCAATGGATTTATAAGGTCCTTTCCAGTTTTAATGATTTACTATCCTAAGATATTTTATTTTTATTCTGTGCCTAGGGATTAGTGCTGATTGGGGTGACTGCTTTGAGAAGTATAAATTCTGCCCGTGAACTACAAAAAATAGCTGTTATACATTTTTCTATTAAGCACACCTGAGGTGTGCCATGCATGCCTGCCAGTGACAGGGAGTTAGTTTCACAGTGATTCACAAGTAGGATTTAAAAGGACTGTATCTCTCAGGGGAGTGGGTGTAGTTGGAAAACTTTATCAGGTGTTTCAGGTAGACAGGGAAGAATGGAGCAGTGTGGGGAGGTTGGTAAACCTATTGAAGTAAGAATGTGAGGCAAATTCGAAAGCACAGTCTAGATCATTGGTTGTCAAATTTGAGTGTGTTTGAACATCACATAAGAAGTTCACTAAAACTTCAGGTTCCTGTACCTTTAGGAATCTGTGTGGTTAAAGTACTCCTAGACAGTTCTGAGGTAGATGCTAACAGGTCCACATTTATTCCTATAATTTTATTTTTAAAGTAAGTATCTTTCTGAATTCTCGAATATTCAGCTGCTTCTAAGCACAATATCCTAGGAGCCGGGTTAGCAGCAAATATTTGCTGACCTATTTCTTGGGTTTTTAGAAGCCAGGTCGTGGACCAGAGAATACTATATAATGTATACTTCCTCTTGAGAATCCCTTTTTGCATTGTTTTTCATACCTTATTAAAAAATCACTGAATCAGTTGGGGAGGGGTATTTGGTTCTTTGTTTTGTGTTATTTTAAGCTATGACAAGGTGTCAGCGTTGAGCTTTCTCACCTATCGGTTGTCTTAGATCAGACACCTACTCACAGCTCTCTCACCCTGACCAGCAGTTCCAGTTCCAAACCTCATGACTCTCAGCTTCTGTTGTACTGTCAACAGATGCTGTAAAATGATCGTCGTAGAGCTTGAAGCTATTTTATCCTGAATAATACGTAGGCATTTATTACAGACCGCATTAAAGTGGTATGTCTTTCTTTTTTTCCCCTCTCTCTCTTTATTTTCATTTTTATTACAGGTTCAATATGGCATTTTTCCTGATAACTTTACATTCAATTTACTGATGGATTCTTTCATAAAGAAAGAAAATTACAAAGGTAGGAAACCAAACCCAAATTCAGTTTTTTTCTTATAGGGCTTTCAGCTTCCAAAGGGAAACGTATAAATGCAGGCACTTTCCACCTTTTCATTTCTTTCTTTTTAATTTTTTAATTTTTTATTTTTCATTTTGTGTGGGGGAGGGCTACTAAAGATTGAACCCAGGGGTACTTAACCACTGAGCCAAATCCCCAGCCTGTTTTACTTTTTATTTTGAGACAGAATCTCACTAAGTTGCGTAGGACCTAAGTTGCTAACTCTGGCTTTGAACTTGAATCCTCCTGTCTCAGCCTCCTGAGCTGCTGGGGTTACAGTCATGCACCAACATTCCCCATTCCACTTTTAATTTCTTTTCCTTTTTTTTTTGTTTGAAGAGGAAGATTAAGAGAGAGAGAGAATCAGTGTTATTTAGTTTTTCATGTGGCTTTCATTGCTCAGAAACTTTGTTGTGTATGTGGTGCTGGGGTTTGAACCCACATACTCACACATTCCAGGCAAGCGCTATAACAGCTGAGCCACTTCTCCAGCCCCCACTTTTAATTTCTTAATGACATCTCTTTACATCACAATTTTAGTCTGAAAAATTTCATGACGATTGTTATCATTTATGCAAAAAAAATATTGTCCTTTTTTAATGGTTGTTAGAATAGGAAATATCTTTTTACAGTACTAGGTATTCTACCTCTGATCTACGTTCCCAAATCTTTTTTTCTTTTTAATTTTCCTGACAGGGTCTCATTAAATTGTGAACTTGCAATCCTCTTGCTTCAGCCTCCCAAGTAGCTGAGACTACTGCCTCACATAGAGCTTGGATAGGAAACATAAAAATATATAAATGACTGTAGAGGAAAATGCTAATTATACAGGTTAATCTAATTTCAGTACTCAAGCTGATTGAAATGCAGAGTATAAATAAAGGATAAAGTAAATTTGATTTAATATTCATGTGTAATTTTGAATTCTGTAATGAACAGTTGGCAGAACTTAGATTTTTTTTTTAAACAGATTTTTGGCCTAATGTTCTTCTAAAATATTATTAGCTTGTTTATTTAAAAGAAAATCTCTTCCAGATCCTTATTTTGCTAGACTCACTAAATGACTTCCTGATCTACCTACCTATCTCAGTTTCCCCATTTGCAAAAAGAACGTAGAAATTCATCCCTGTGGCCTTCTTCAAAATCATGCTCTTTTATAATTATGAATATATGCAAAATCAACAGAATAACTGTTGGTTGGAAACAGTTATTGTACTTGTGATATGTGCAGACAGTGTATCTTTTTTTTTTTAAGACAGAAGGATAATGAGAGAAGAGAGAGAAAGAATCAATTTTATTTACTTTTTCATGTGGCTTTCATTGCTCCAACATGAATCCGGGTGGTAGCGCTTGCAGGCAAGTGCCATAACTGCTGAGCCACCACTCCAACCCCCAGACATTGTGTCTTAAACCAGTTTTAATGGTCTATACTTTAACAACAAATAACTAAGGGAAGGAAATTATTTTAAATTGACTTTCTTAGTGTCTGTCTATGTTGTAGGATATCAAGGGAAGGTGGCAATTGCTCGAAGCCTTCTCTACTTTGATCAGAATGCATGGTTAACAAATATCTTATGTTGTATGTTATACTCAGGGGCTTATAATTTATGAATAAGCGTTTTCCTTTTCCTTCTTTCAAGTCTTTTAAAGCTAGTTCTTACTGTCCTCTTTTATACTGATGAGTTTTCTGTTGTCTCTGAAATAACACCAGGGATTTGGGATTTCTTCTGGCATTTATCCTCTTCTGCCTTAACAGTGAGAAGGTACCAGTGCAGGGAATGGGGCAGGCAGCCCAGCTTCTCTGCCTTGCTTGTCAGAGTCACCCTGAAAATAGATGTACCTCCTTTCTGTGTGCCTCGGTGCCAAATTTGCTTCACAATTTTCAAGCCATTTTCATATCCATTATCTTGGAGAATTGTCCGAAAATCTATTTAAGCATTTATCATTATGAAGATGATACTGGGAACTAAGAGAAATGAAGTGGTTCATTCAGTGTCCTGGAATACATTGCTGAATAGCACCTGATTAGTATGTTACAGTACGTTCACAGAAGAACTAGGAACCAGACTCATATTTCCTATCTCTTAATTCTGCTAATTTTTTTTCCATTCTCTACAAGTGTGTGTATATATATGCTGGGGATTGAATCCAGGTACGCTTTACCACTGAACTACATCCCCAACTCTTTATATTTGTTTAATTTTGAGACAAGATCTTGCTGAGTTTCCAAGACTGGTCTTGAATTTGGAATTCTCCTGCCTCAGCCGTCCTGGTTGCTGGGTTTATAGGCATGTGCCACCACAATCAGCTCCATTCTCCACCTAGAGTATTAATAGTTAGAGATTTGGTGATGAGACCTACAACTGATTTTCACTTTTATCTTATTCCCAGATGCTCTATCTGTGGTTTTTGAGATCATGCTCCAAGAAGCCTTTGAAGTACCTTCCACCCAGCTTCTCTCCCTCTATGTTTTATACCATTGCCTGGCAAAGAAGACAGACCTCAGTGTAAGTGATCTGCACCAGCATGGTGCTGAGAGCTTTAGGAAGGAACATGCTGCGGTTGCTCAGTTAGAGGAAATGTGGAAAAAGGTTACCTAATGTGGCTATATATAATCAGAAATGAGTGTTCACTTCTGCACCTTGTATTTACTGGTCTGTAACAAAATGGAACTGAATCTTCCTCCATTTGAAAGAATCCTGAAGTCCATATGAATACATTTTCTATTTAGTTTTGGGGGGTTTCATTTGTTTTGTAGTGCTAGAGATCAAACCTAGGGCCTCTTGCATGCCAGACAAGTCCTCTGACCACTGAGCTATACCCCTAGTCCCTTGTGAACAGTATGAAACTTGACCTAGAAAGAATGACTTCAGACATTCAAAAATGGGTCATTGTTAATCATTGAGAGCTGGATATGGACTGTCAAAGAAGCTTGTGGACAGCTAACTTTGACCACAGCCTAGAGTATTAAATATTGATTATTTGATTGTGTTAGTATTTTCCTAAAGTCACTCTAGGCCAGTTGTATTCTAGAAAGTCCAGAAGCTTTGATGTTAGCTCTTAAGTTAGGGTATTTAGTTGTTGTTTGTTGCTATTCTAAGAATAACAGTATTAACAACAATTGCTGGTGTTTAAGTAGCACTCATGTTACACCAAGCTATGTGCTTGGTGTTATGAATGTGTTAATGCCTCTATCTTCACAATAACTCTGTGCAGATAAGGAGACTGGGCTGTAAAGATGTTATAGGATAACCACCAGCTTTTATGTGAAGCCAGGCAGTATGGCTCTATTGTCTTTTCTTTTTTTATGTGTGTATATTTTATATATATATATATATATATATATATGCATTATAGTTTTACATAATGTTGGAATTATTTGTCACATATTCTTAGATGCACACAAATCAGCAATATAATTTGTTCAATATCCCCCCCACACCCACATCCCTTTACCTCCCTTCTCCCTTCCCCTTATACTTTGCCTTTCTTCTGGGTCCTATATTGTTCCTAAAAAACCTAAATACAGTGACATAATTCTTATACCTATGAAGAATATTTATATATATATATATGGCTATAGTATATACAGTAACATTTATAACTGCTTGGAATGTACCTTGCTTTATCTCAGTTCCAACATTTCCCCTTCTCCTCCATTCCTATCATCCCTTGTTATTCTTCAAAATATTTGACAATGGGATTAAACATTTACGTTTTTGTATCTACTGTCTTTTCTTAACATCGAATGTAACATCAAAACATCCTGTTTGGGGTTGGGGATTTAGCTCAATGGCAGAGCCCTTGCCTAGCATGTGCAAGGCCCTGAGTTCCATCCTCAGCCCTGGGGGGAAAAAAAAAACCACACCCTGTTTGCCCCCAATAAGCCAAATAATACTTATGCAGTCATTTAATTAATTCTGGAAAATGCACAGTTGTACATATATATATGCAAATGAAGACATATCTGTTATAGGGGAGAAATATAGAAGAGTCAAGAGACTGGAGTATAGATGAGATGAGAATAATTGATTGTGGATTAGGATCAGGAGCATATCATCACTACATATGCATTTATGACAGTACAACAACACAACTCCTCAAAAAAAATGAGACAACATATTAATGTCATTATTGTTTGTTAAAATAAAAGCACATTATCTCCTTAAAACAATCCTGAAAAGTTCATCTAGTCCAGCTCCTGTTCTAAAGAATTGATGGTAGGTATGTCATACCTCACTAAGATGAGTATCACAGCCTATGAAACACACGCCATTCGTTACTAATTCATTAAATATATATCGAGCACCTACTCATTCCATGTATTACCAAGTACCAGTTATACAAAAGTGAGCAGAGGCTTCCTGCTTCCAATCTAGTATTTTAAAACAAAACAAAACAAATATGCAAGTATATTTGTGACCGTAATCAACACCATAGCAGAGATGTCTGTGAAAAGCCTATCTTGGGGGGGATTTTCTTTGTATTTTAAATTGATTAGGAAGAGTTTCCGTAAGGAGGTTCAAAAGGAGCAAATAGCATATACCAGCAACCTGTGGCAGAAAGAATGTGATGAGAAGAAAGGCCCTGAGGAAGGGTGGTCGGTATCCTACCACAGCAGGAGTGGAGGGAGGAAGGAGGTGAGATAAGATAGAGAACATAGGCCATGGTGGGCTATTTTGTCTTCATCCTAAAAATACTGAGGAGCCATTGAAAAATTGTTAGTACATGAGATAACATAATCAGATTTGTGTTTGAAAAGAGCCTTCTGGCTATAATGTGGATAAGAACAGGGTGACTATGGTCAGACCAGCTGAGACTCCTGTGCAGACTGGACCACGGATAACGGTGGTCTAGCAACGAGGGGGCAGTGGAGTTAGTGCCCACTGGACATATGTGAGAGGTAAATAACAAGAGGAACTAGATGTGGAGGCAGGGAACATAGGGGTCAGTAATCGTCTGCTCAGTTTCTGGCTCATCTGGACAGAATGGACACCACGTGTTTGCAAAGGGAACTCTGGAAAAAAGACTACATTTTATACTATATTTTATGAACATCTTGCAACTTGAGATTTCTTGAGGGAAATCGGAGGCTTAATGGGAAGATGTGAACTAGAGATACAGTTTTGGCGATTAATTATACAGCCATATGTAAGTATCTGCAAGTGATTTAGAGAGCAAAAGGAAGGAAAATCAACGTACAAATATCATGTGACAGTTAAAAGAAGAACGAGAGTCAGGATTGTGCACAATCCATGGGAAATGAGTGGTCTACAGTGGAGAATGCTTCTGAAAGGAAAGGATAAGATGATGAGTAGAAATAGTTCATTGAAGCAGATGGGGTGGTGTAGACCTATAATCCTAGAGACTTTGGAGGTTGTGGCAGGAGCATCCAAGGTCAAGCCCAGCCTGGAAAATTTAGCAAGACCCTGTCTTGAAATAAAATGTAAAGCAATGGGGATATTGCCCAGTGGTAGGAAGGCCCTGAGTTTAATCCCTGTGTGTGGTAGGGGGGTGGGAGTTCATTGAATTTAGTGACATGGAGGCACTGAATTATAACCTTTGTTTTAATAGAGTTATGGAGCAAAAAAAAACCAAGTTGGGATGGATTAAGGAGTGATTTAGAGGTGTGGAAAGGAGACAAGGAGTGTAGGCAACTCTTCCAAAATGTCTAGCTGTGAAGGGGACTGGAGGGGTGATGGGGGTTTGCTTGGTACCAATAGGAGAGGCAAAAGTATAAAATGGGAAAACCTTGTGAGGCCAGTGTTGAACTGGCTTCTGAATTAGTCCACCATATGGACTGAGTATCCCTTATTCAAAATGTTTGAGACTAGAAATGTTTCATGTTTTTTTCAGATTTTGGAATATTTGGTGCTTTTTTTTTTCTTGTTTGTTTTTTAAGAGAGAGAGGGATAGTGAGAGAGAAAGAGAGAATCAGTTTTATTTAGTTTTTCATGTTTTAGTTAGCTTTCATTGTTCCAACACTTTGCTGTATACGTGGTGCTGGGGTTTGAACCCGCATCCTCGCACATGCCAGGCAAGTGTTGTAACCACTGAGCCACCACTCCAACCCCAGATTTTGGAACATTTGAACCTACATAATGAGATATCTTGGGGATGGGACCTAAGTCTAAATACAAACTTCATTTATGTTTTATATACACTTTTACTTACAGCCTGAAGCTAATTTTAACAATATTTTAAATAATTTTATGCATAAAATAAAGTTTTATGGTATGGAATTTTCCACCTCTGGTGTCATGTTAGCACACAAAATGTTTTGAATTTGGGGTTTTCAGATTAGGGATGCTCAGCCTATATCACCATCACCACCCTGCTTGATTCCTAGCACATCAAGGACTTCAGCCCCTATTGCATGCTTATACTGCAACTCATGTTTTCAACTACTGGGGGAAAAATGTTTTCAAGCAAACAGTGTAGGGATAATCAAACTTCCCTGGATTAGAATGGCTGGTTTGGGGAGGTAAAATGACCTGATGCTTAATTACCAGTTCTTTTACTTTTCTGCTGCTGAGGGACCTGGTGGGATTTTATCTTTCTCTCTTTTTTTTTTTTTTAAGAGAGAGGGACAGTGAGAGAAAAATAGAATCAGTTTCATTTAGTTTTTCACGTGGCTTTTGTTGCTCTGACACTTCGTTGTGTACGTGGTGCTGGGGTTCGAACCCGTGTCCTCGTGCATGCCAGGCAAGCGAATAATTGCTGAGCCACCGCTCCAGCCCCTGTGTGCTGTGTTTTAAAGCCAGAGCGAAGGCTGCAGTTCTAGTGCACTCTTATGGCACCAAGGCCACAGTCCCTGTTGTCTGGGGAGCTGCCAATTTTCTCTTGGGCCCTGTGTTCGCAGGGAGTCCCCAGGTCACTGCTGTTATTATGTATGAAAGGCTTAGCAATGCCGGGGCTTTCCCCTTCTTTTTCCATGTCTCAAAAGGCTTCACTTTTATTGAAATATAATTTTGCACCCTGGGTTGAAAGAAACAATCCCTAAGTGTTTCTGAGTGCCTAATTTGTTTTTAAGAGGCACAAATCTACTAAAAGCAACTTAAAAGCAGTATTTATTTTAACATTGTGAAGGAGAAGTCTTATTGCTGAATTGTTTAAAATTCAAGAGCTTGCTCATCATGCCGCAGCACTGTGAGTGACAGCGTGCGGAATCTTCCTTGATTGTGTCTCAAGGCAATGTGGGTCCAGAGTGAACTCTTTATTTTTGTTTTATTTTGCTTTTTTTGGTTGTAAAAGGAATTCAGATTTGTTAAAAATTTGGAAAGTAATGAAGAATACAAAGAAGAAATCAAAATTACTGGTTAATTTTGCTGACCATAAATCTGTTAACGTATAGGGCATATCTGTTCTGTAGTTTTCTTTAAACATAAATAGATTTTATTTACAAAATTGGGTTATAAGTTATCTATAACTTATAAGTAACGTTACATTTAATTTTGTTATTTTGATGTTTACCTAATGCTATAACATGTTTTCCCTCTGTGTCATCAAAAATCCCATTTTTGCACAAAGTATTAATTGCTTACATGACCATGATCTGGTATATTCTATTGCAGCGGGAAGAAGAGAAGAACTTTGGTGCATCTCTATTACTTCCAGGCCTAAAACAAAATAACTCAGTGGGTCTGAGTTCCCAATTGTTTGGTTATGCACTTCTTGGTAAGCAAAATGACCCTTATGCATGTTATTCTTCATGGATAGATTAAATGCATTTTGATTTCATAGTAAATTTTTATTTTAATTTAAACTTACTAGTGAAATTCTAGTTACAACCTTCATTTTTGGACATAAAAATAGCCTCAATGGCCTTATCGTTATGACATAAGGTCAAAACTGGTCCTGGTGGCTGTAATATTTGGTATAATCCAGTAGAATCCTTCCCAGTATTAACAAAGATCTTCCTGTCTCGAAGTCCAGGAGGAAAGCAATTAAGAGTTAGGGTTGAGCTCATGTCTTTGGTTTTGTTTTCAGATAAGGGAAGAGAAACCCAGAGCATAACTCATAGCACTTTGGGAGAAGCAGAGAGCAGCTCAGTGGTACAGTGCAATTGTAGAGTACGGTGGGATAGTGCCCTGGTTGCACTGAAAAATCAGACAGGTCAAGAGGGTTGGCCTCAGTACCTGGGTTATGTGGAATCTGGGCAAATACCAATTAACCTAAATGTGTCCTGGTTATAGCTGTTTGACTGCTTTTGACATTGATCTTTAGCAACAAAACATAGTGTGGCATTCTTGAAAGCTGATTCTGATATAATTTGAAAAAGAGGTATTTCATAATTTATCAGACTGGCTATCAAATCAAAAATATTTTTCCATATTTGCCACTTACTTTTGATATTGATTTATGTGTTTTCCTTTGCATTCAGATGAGCATTCAGGATGACTACACTGTGTGGATTACTCAGGAAGTTGGCAGAACTTAAAAAATATACTGTTTTTGTTTATGAGCAGAGGCCCTGGTCCTTTGTGGCTGGCAGCCATCAAATCAAAAACTCTGCTCTCATTGAATCATGTGCTGTGCAGCCTTACTCAATGCTGATGGAACAAGTAGTGGCCCATAATGTGGCTGCCCTCTAGCCCCAAGCACCTTAAAGATCTAAAATTAGCTGTCACCTGATAAGCTTTGTCTGTTTTTGTCCTACTATAGCTTTCCCAAATCCTCCTTCCCGGGAAAGATAAATGAAGGTGGATTTAAGTCCTGGCAGTGCAAGGTGACTCTGGTCATTAGACTTTTCAGCCTCTTTTGCTGCTGAAGACCCCATTGTCTCCATCCACATACTCAGCTCCAGGTTGGTTTGATGGTGTTAGATTCCTAGGGAAATTTCATGTCCTGAGATCCAAAAGGATCCCCATCACTCTGATTTCAGAATTGATGAACCTCACATAAAGGAAAGAGGGAAATGAGATTTTTTTTTTCTATAAAGACAGTGGACTGAGTGTTTTGGCAATTTTTGAAAAATGTCAGATATTTCCTCACTTGTCAGCTGTTGACAAAGTTTTTACTGAAAGAAAATTGTGGATTTTGGTGTTGAAACAAAAATAGCATTTCCATTGACTTGTGTTTTAAGAGCAGCCCTCCTTAGAGGCGGATATTTCAGTCTTGAAATTTTCCTCAGCCCCATAATTCATGCACCTCACACACTGTCAGCCCAAGGAAAAAAGGGGAAAAACAACTTCACACAATTTTTGTATTCAAATGTGTTGAAGTTAAGTTTTGCCACATTCTTTATCATCTATCTGAAATGTCACCAGGTCACTGGATGAAGTAAGGCTCTTGGTGCAGATTTGAAATGATCCTTCTCTGTTTCTAGAGCTGCCAGGCAAATATTTAACCTCCCAGTTCTCAGTCTTAGACAGTGGGAAGACAGTTAAGCATTCTTCAGTGCCTTTTCTGGTCACAGGAAAGGTGGAGTTGCAGCATGGGCTACGAGCTGTGTACCACGACATGCCCCTGATATGGAAACCAGGCTACCTTGACAGAGCCCTTCAAGTGATGGAGAAGGTGGCCTCTTCCCCAGAAGACACAAAGCTGTGTAGAGAAGCGGTATGTTCCTCAGCCCTTACTCGGTGAGATTTAGCCAACTCTGTTCCTCATGATAAGCTGAGCTTTGATTTTTGTTTTCACTGTCTTTCCTGTACCCCTACTTTCAGTGTTTATGTAGAATAGGTACTCATTTGAAAAGGAATGAATAAACACAAATATTTTCTTTGCTACTGACAAAAAGCATTAGAAGGTGAATGTTAATGTATAGCTTATTGCCTCAGAGGAGAACTATTCCCCTCCCCCGAAATTCAAGCTGAACTTAATTAAATACTGCCCACCCCACTGCCTCCCCCCTGCAAAAAATTTAGTGAGAACTTAAGAGAGGGAAGATTTCATGTCAAATGCTTTTAGTATTTATCCTCATGTAGTTCTGAGAAACTACATAGCAGTTCTTTCCCCCTGTAAGAGCCCTCAAGAGCCGGGCACGGTGGCTCATGCCTGTAACCCCAGTGACTTGGGAGACTGAGGCAGGAGGATCGTGGGTTCAAAGCCAGCCTCAGCAACTTAGTAAGACCCTGACTCAAACGAAAATATAAAAGGGGCTGGAGGGATGTGGCTCCCAAGTGAGGTGAGCCCCCCTGGGTTCAATTCTCTAACAAAAAAGAGCCCTTAAGAAATAAATCTAATCTACACACCTGTAATCCAGTGACTATGCTAAGACAGGACAGTTGCAAATTCAAGGCCTTGTCTCAGAAAAGTCTAGGACTATTGCTCAGTGGTAAAACACCCCTGGGTTCAATCCCTAGTACAAAAGAAAAAGGAATGAATTTGGGGACAGAGATGGCACAATCTTACTTTTCCTTCCATTAAGCTATTGTGTGGTCAAGGTGTGCACTGCTGAGATCTGGATCAAATGTTCCCTTTAAAGTTCTAAACTGTTTGCTTCGCCTGGTCTTGAGCAGTGTCTTCTCACCATCCCCGAAGCTCACCTCTCCTAACACCATTGACGCTATGGTCACTAGACTTAGCTCAGACCCTAGGAAGCATAATAAGTCTTATACCCCTCAGGGAACCATCGAGTCTGCTCTTCTGCAAGCAGCTTTTCTGGACAGTGGTTGTCTCATTACCAGGGTGAAGTGCCGCGTCAGAAGTGCTTGATTTGTCTTGACCCTGACCACTAAGTCAGAGACACACAGGTCCAGCCCCATACCTGGCACCTTATTCCAAGGTCTAGCAAGTTGTATGTGCTTTTCCAGATATTAATAACAAAGGATACACATTTCTAAGTATGTATTTTAAGCCTGCTGTAGTTAGTACTAGTGACCGAAGACACAAAAGTACATCTAAGTCCCTTGCCAGGGAAATATTCCTTCTAGTCTAAGTCAAATTTGTCTTTTTATTCTAACTTTTAGGGTTGTGACTCACATGTTGGCAAGAATGTGATGTGTGTCCAGTTTGGGTGTCATACATTAGAAGTAGTAAAAGACCGTGAAGTCATTTGGGGTTTTTGTTCTAATGTGTTATGAACAAAATTAATCGGTATACAAGTAGGTGCTTATGCTGACCTTGAGGTTGTTTGTGTCCCATCTTTGATGACTGGGCCCTCCATAAATCAAGGGCACTAAACCCCAAAGTGGAAGCAAAGGGAGAGAGAGATTGAAATAAAAAGAAACTCTCTTTTTTAATTAACCTACTATTTAAGTCACAGAAATCACCTCATTAAAATGAATTTCATGTATGTATCTCTGGCCTTTGCCAGCAGCTTATGTAGATTAGGCTGATCCCTAATTTATAGGTACTCTATGAGCTGAGGTCTTTCTCTGAGGGAGGCCCCTGCCTATGTCCAGCAGCTTTACCATGCATTCTCAGACAGGCCTTTGTTAGCTTCGGTTTGTGGTGGTCTTTCTTCCCTTTGTCCCAATTTTTAAATGATTGCAGAGAAAGATGTGGAAGCGGAGGTACTTCATTGCCCATCAAGCGTAATTCTTGGGTCCCTGTATTGCTAATTAGAAGCAAACCTGAATGCCGTGGCACTGATTCATTTACACAAATAATTCTTAGCCTTCCTATTGTGCCATTTGCTTTGGGCTGAGTTTTCCGTGCCATCTGAGGGGATGTTTCTAATGTGCGAGAATATAATCATTTGTATTTCCTCATTTTTGTCTTTATTTTTGTTTTTTCATCAGTGCTGGGGATGGAATCAGAGCCTCAAGCATACCACTGAAGCTGCAGCCCCAGCTATGTCCTACATTTCATGAGAAAACTTCTCAGTGTTTTAGGTCCCTTTTTTCCTTTTCTTCCACCATCTTTTTCCTTTCTTCACAATTAGCTGCCGAGCTCACATGACATATTTGTAGTCCCTGACCCTTTCTCTGCTCCACAGCTTGATGTGCTAGACGGAGTGCTACAGGCGCTGACTTCCCCAGCCGAAGGGACTTCTGAAAAACAGTCCGAAGAAAGTAAAGAGAACCAGGGCTCAGAAAACCTGATGGAGCAGCTAGACATAGAGGAACCAGAACAATCCAAGCTGCCTCAATACCTGGAGCGATTTAAGGTGAATCTGAGCAGAAATTGAGTTTCTCTACTGTGCATAAAGCATGATCCTCTGCTGTGGTGATGGACAAGCAATCTTCATGCATCAGTGTCACACACAAAGGCATGAAAAACTGACATCAAAAATTACATTTTTATTGCTTTAGACAGGAAGTGGTCTTAAAAGAAGCCAGTAGAATTTTTATGCTTCTTTTTGTACTTAAGCTAATCGGTGATAGTGTTGTTCATGAAGGCAGCATGTCATTACCCACTCACCCCTGATGTGTGCCTAGTGGGCAGATAATAGCTCACCTCCTTGACAATAACCCAAGTCCTGCCCCTGGCGGAAAGTATCGGGTTGCTTCTCCATATTGCGCTGAATGTCCTGATCCAAGACTCAGACTTTATGAAGCCACATTTGAGTGTGTAGTACTAGGACTGTAGGCATCTTTTGTTGCTCGGCTTTGGCAGGTAGAACCATTAGAAATACTCTTCTATACTGCGTGGCCCAGTAAGCAGGTTTTCACTGTTTCTTTACAGAACGACCTGAGCACTTAAGCTGTCTTTGGTAGCTTTTGACTCTGTACATCCCAAACTGCTCTGTGTTCAGCATCAGGGAAGAAAAATCACAGTCAGTGTTGAAACCTTGGTCTATTCCTTGCTTTGTTTCTCATTTATTTATTGCAAAGACAAAACAGTGCTACCTGAACAGGAAATCTATATATGGAACAAAAAACCTGCCCATCTGTGCCAGCCAAACCAATGGTGATTTCACACAGACAGATATGAACTTTGCTAGATTGTTGTATTCAAATCTCTTTCATAATCATATTGAACCGACTATGGGAAACCTCTTTCCTCATGTTGGAAGGGGGATTCTGTGGTATTTTAAGCAACTCTTTCTCCCAATAACATCATTTTCAATGATCTTTCTTCAATAAGGTTATTATTCAACTTTTCTTCTTTATTATTTGAAACTGAGAAAGAAAGGCTAACTAATGCCCCCAAGGTACACACAGAAGTAGGTTGAGGATGTGTATGCCTATCCTTTCCTCTTCACTTTACCTAACTGCAGATTTACAAAGGCTAAAGGAAAAGTTCTGCTTTGCTCCACAGTTTTCATTTTCCACACACACATCGACCAAGCTTGCTATACTTCTCCTAAAAATTATAACCCCTTTCTCTCTCTCTCTCTTTTTTTTTTTTTTTTTTTTTTTTTTTTGGTATCAGGGATTGAATTCAGGGTCGCTTTATCACATCCCCAGACCTTTTTGTTTTGAGACAGGATCTCCCTAAGTTGCTTAGAGCCTGGCTAAATTGCTGAGGTTGGCCTCAAACTTGGCAATCCTCCTGCCTCAGCCTCATGAGCTGCTGGGATTATAGGCATGTGGCACCATGCCCGGAATGATAACCCCTTTGTCTTCTTTTGTATATATTTAATCTCAGAGGATTAATGTGCCTGTGTTAAGTTCTTCACCTTCACTCTTCTGCAGATGCATTTTACAAAAATGAAAACAAGAGACAAACAGCTGGCTGTGAGGCACCACCATGCTTCATTTTTTCTCCCTCAAATCCTGGCTAGGAGATTCCCCTCGGTTACAGGACAGCAAGCCTGAGAAACACTCGCAGGAGTGACTGAATGTGGATTTGAACAAAAGTTTACTGACTCAGAGCTTAGACCTTGTTCTGGTCTCAGCTGTCTTGGCCTCAAACCTTGTGTACAGTAATATCAAAAAGAAATCATTTTCATTTTACATTTCCTTTTTTTTCTGAGGTTTTTGGGACCTATTTTTGCATGACTGCCCCATCACCAGGCCTCTGGCCACTTCTTGGAGTCCATGGACCCTGCCCACCTTCTGCCTCCTTTATTGGAGCAGGCCATATCACACATGCCCACAGATGACATTGGTTTTTGGAACAGGGGGTATGTGGTGTAAGCTGCATCTGGGGCCCTAAGTGGCACTCTCTGATGATCTTCATCTTGAAGCACTTCAGTAGATTAATGTTTTTAGTACTTTACTTCTCTAGGAACACAGCACTGACCAAACCAAGCTGCCACTTCAGATGGAGCTGTAAGCAGGCAGGATGTGAGGCTGACCTGCAGGAGGGCACAGAAGGTGGGGACTGTGTAGTACGCCATTAGTGAGAAGTCGTCAAAATGCTTTCCATCTGTTGAAAGGAAGCTAGTAAGACAAATACACCACCACTGTTTAAAGGAGGAGATATGGCTGCACGTGCTCTGGTTTATCAGGTGCCTCAGCCATTTTGTTTGTGTCCTAGAGTCCTGGTGCTTTGAGTTTGCTGCTTGGTTTGGAATAGGTCAGAGTGGAAACATAGACGTGTTATACCTATGCTGTCTTTGTGGTTTATAATGAGACACAACACGGAGTCAGCACATGGAGTTTCACTTGCTATTTGTGAGTCAAGCAGGAAAAATCACACGTGGTAAAGCTTAGCAAAACTGCCGAGCTAAAAAACAAAAAAAGGGCAAAAGCACTGCCTGGATGAAAGGCAATAGGCCCACTCCCTACTGTAAGCAAAGTATGTGGCTTCGCAAGTGACTTAATCGCTTCTTTTGTCTCCCACCTGCCCCACCTCTTCTCCCCCTCCCCTCTTCTTTTCCAACAGGCCTCACAGTCCAAGCTGCAGGCTCTGGGCAGAGTTGAGTCCGAAAGCCTTTTGACTCTGACCACCCAGCTTGTCAAGGAAAAGCTCCCCACCTTTGAGGCAGAGGATCTTGCCACCTATGAGCAGAAGCTGCAGCAGTGGCATCAGGATCAGATGCAGTTGATACAGAGGGAGCAGGAGCAGAGGGAGAAAGCGAAACAGGAGCACCAGGCCCGGAAAGCCGCAAAGGCAGCAGCCTAAAAGGCCCCAGGCCAGCCTTGCACGAGGACATCTCTAGGCTGCCACAGTACTCACCAGCAACAGGACGGGTCCGCAGCCTCCACCGTCTGGCTTCTAGTTTTCTTAAAGCAAGTTTCAGGTGGTCTGAAAGCCACAATGTGCTACCTATCAAGACACTGACCGCCCAGCCAAGAAGGGCTGGGGGATTTGGAAAGTGGCTAGTGGTTGGGCTGAAGCCACCAACTAAATACCTTAAAAGGGAATTTAAGGCTCTTGGTGGAGTCCTGGGCACAGAGTTCCATTGTGAGCATGGCAGTTTGTGGTAAGGGAGCTGGGGGCACTGGGGTTGAAGAGAACAGCAGGTCCTAAAGTCTCATGCCTTGGTGTCCTCTCACTAGTGCACCCTTCCCATGAGCCAGCCATGGGTGCTCACACATTCCCACTCCCTCCTTCCCACCGCCATCTTACCCATATGATTCTGCTCTGGGAGAAGTCCAGGTCAGGAGTGTACTCAAGACCATGACTCCACTGAATTTCAAATTTTAGACAGCAACACTGACATTTTTAAAATGTAAGAGCCTTTGAGGAGAAACCAAGCCCTACCTGTGAAGCCTTCTCAATATGACTCATGTTGGGGTAATTTTTTCCAGAGCATTTCCAGCTCCATTATCAAGGAGGTAAAATGAGCCTTTTGTGGATGCACGCACACATACACACAGCACACAAACACATTTTGGTTAAAGAAATTGGAGAAAATGAGAGATGGAGTGTCCTGAAGTACATAGATGATATGAATAATTGTAGAACTATCAGGAGATGGAAAATTCCTTCTTGAAGTTTCTTCTCAGTGACAGGGTTTGGGCACAGCTTTTGTTTGCTATGTAATGTTGCCATTAAGTGAAGCGGTATATTTTTCTTCAGGATTGTGCTCATTTATCAAGAATCTGTGAAAATAAACAATACACCAAAATAATCCCAGAACATTTATCTTTTGGGGAAAGGAAGGAGAGGCAGAATCTCACCATGGATATCGCTACTGTGATTTTGATCAGCATGTTTTCAACCCTCCCCCATTAGACTGTGACTTCTCTAATAAACAGTCTTTGGCCACAAGTTATTAAGGGCTTACTGTGTGCCAGCACCTCAAGCAAGACTACAAGGTGGTACCATTATCCCCATGTCATGAAGAAGTAAAAGTAAGCACCTCCCCTGAGGTGGGCTTGCCACAGCCCTCCCTGGCATGCCCTCCATGTATACTGCAGTCACCATCGGCCCTGCAGACCGGCAGTGCTGACTCCTGCTTAGTAGAAGGCTGCGCTGTTTGGTTTATCAAGGGCAAGTTTTTTCAGCTACTCCTTATTACACAAAGAGGGAGACTCAAGATAATTCAGAAGTTCACTTTTTCTCAGTGACTGTCATGATGTGACGCAGCTGGTAAACACTGGCTCATAATTTTGCCTTCACTTTTCCTCCCCCTCTGTCCCTTTTGCACTTGACTCCCAATCTTCACCAGAAGAGGCCCTTCTGCCACTGTGCCCCTGCCCCAGCCCCAGCAGACGCTTGCATGCTCCCACTCTTTAGGATTCCTTCCATACTAGTGCCCCCTTCTCTCCCAGGACCTCTTGAAGTCCTTCCCTTCCAACTCTTTTACTCTTTCCCCATGCTACTGTGTCCTGAGGTGTGGGATACTCTCTCACCTTCCTTTACAGCTGTGACCTCTGACCTTTTCCCTGACATCCTATCTGTATTCTTCCGTGCAATGGGGAACTGTACTCAGTACCCTGTTCCCATTAGCTGATCTGCCAGAGTCACAGCCAGACCTTTGGCCTCATAGTACTGATTTACAGTCTTAGACCCATTCTCCTGTCTCCTTTCATACCATGGCCCCTGCTGAACCAGCTTATCTCTGTTATTTCCCACCTAAACCTTTACCTGTCGCTCAAATCCTTGATCTCCAGAATTCAGACCCTGTTTGCCCCTGTCCTGGTCCAGGCCCTGGAGTCAGCCATTCCAGTAATGTTCTCATTAGCAACTTTCATTTCTTCTCTCCTTTTATCCAGGTCCATTTGCCATCTTTGGACCCACATCCTTGGATCAACTCAAAATGGGTGGAATTGTGTTCCCTAAAAATGATATATCAAAGCCCTTATCCCTAATACTTTAGAATCAGATCTTAGTTGGAAATAAGTCTTTTATTGAGATAATCAAGTTCAAATGAGATCATTAGAGTCATCCCTAATGCACTATGACTGGTATTTTAAAAGGGGAATTGTGTAGAGAAGGGGTGACCATGTGCCTAGAGGGGAGGATCTATGAACTAAGGGATGCCCAGGCTTGCTGGCAAACAGGCTAGAAGAGGCAATGGTGAACTCCCCTAAGGCCTTCTGAGTGAGAATGGCCCTGCCAACTCCTGGATTTCTGACTTTCAGCCTTCAGAGCTGTTATGTTCTTCTAAGCCACCCAATTTTTGGTACCTGATAATGGCTACCGTAGGAGTAACTGGTACACCACCATAAAAGCACTGATTAAGTTAAACCTTTCATAACCCGATCATTTTGTCTCAGAACTTTCTTGGATTGTCTTACATATCAGCTTTTGGAAGACACCATAATAATATTGGGCTAGTTAAATTCCTCTAAAAACTTGTCTACTTTAACTTGATAGTCACTCTGCGCCAGGCATGGTGGTGCACAAAAGGGCTGGGGATGTGGCTCAGTGGGAAAGTGCCCCTGGGTTCAATTCCCAATATCACAGTAACCAAAAAAGCCTTCATCCTGCCATCCTAACACTCTCCCTCAGGTATCCCCAAACCCCTTGAAAGGGTACGTACACTTCATTAGCCCTGAAGAACTCCTTTCAGCTTCACCTCCTCTGCACAGTGTGGTCATCAACTCTAGTGATCCCCTTTCCCCTCTCAAATGCACTGCTTCATTCCGCCCCACCCATCACCTCCTTATGCACCATGTCTGCCTCCTTGGTATGTGCTCTCAAACATTCAGCCCACTGTGTGCAGGCGCCAGGCTAAGTGCTACGGAGTTGATGAATATAAGTGACTGAGAGCCTGCCTCAAATAACCCAGCTTCTACTGGAGGAGAAAAGGCCGGTGCACACTTGCACCTGTCAATGCAGCTGCCAGCATCAGATGCAGGTAAAATGATGGGAGTTCACAGGAAGAGCGCCGCAGGCTGGGTAGAGGAAAAGCCTCTAATGAAGGGAAACAGTGCCTACCTGGTGCTTTAATTAGTCCCACTGGTCTGTCTCAAGCACCCTGGGTAGAGGTGGCCTTCTCCATGTAGTCTCCTATAAACTAAGTATGTTCACATGGAGCATTTAAAAAAAAATTTAAATCTAACTAAAAGGAACAATTCCAACAAAAACAAATCTGCTTTGGCCTTTGCCCAAGACTCACGTTGACCAGGGGGAAAAGAAAAAGCAAAAAAAAAAAAAAAAAAACCATGGAGTGGAAAGAAGAAAAAACAATGATAGAGTACAAATACCTCACTGCCCCTTGGGGATCTGTTCCCTTGGCAGCAAACCTTCCATCTTATTTTCCTGTTCTCCGGTGGACCATGGATATCAAATATGTGTGTGGCAAGGTTGTTGTAAATCTTACAAGAAATAATCAAAGACCCTGAAAACAGGTTGATTAAAACCATTTCTTCCACCCTAAATGAAAACAGCCAGCTTTGACACTTCTCATTTTTTACTGTGGACGTCTTCCCTGGGATATAACGTGGGTTTTCCTCTTTGCTGCAGCTATGTGATGACCTTTGAGAAACCTTTTGTAAGCACTGCAGAAAAAAAGGGAAACAAGGTGCTGCATAGAACACAGAATTTAGGACTAGGAATGAAAAACCATTTTTGGAAACATCACTTCAGTCCTCCAGGTCACAGATGCTCAGTCACAGTGAAAGTGAAAGCAGGTTTGGGGGTCTTGCCGGTGAAAGAAGATGGATGGAAGTAGCATTGTCAGGGACAGCCTGCAGGTGCAGCCCCACATCTGCAAAAGGGAAGGCAAGAGGAAGCCCTGGGGAGATGCTCAACCTCATGGCCAGCCTCAGCCAGAACCGTGAACACCTTTCCTACCATGGACCTCGGAATGCCACCAAACAGTGACACACATTGCCTCTCACTAGGCCTCTGCTGATGGCCTTGCCAAGTGGAGTGCTTGCTTCCTGGGCTTCCATGGAACATAGAGCTGTGCTGGGCCTTCTGGCCTTCGGTAATGATGCATCCACCCCCACAGGCTCACTTCGCCAAGCTTCAGTCTTCCCTCCGTGGCCTGCCAGGTTTATTCAGGCATGTCAGGTTTGCTCTATGTGGGCTCTCCCCTGCTCCAGGCTTCTGTGAACCATCTTGGAAGCATGTTTCCAACACCCCTGAATGGTAAACTCCTTATCCACTTTGTGGATTCAGAATTAATTCTTAAGAACCAATTGGTAAGAGCTGTATCAGATGTTAAACTCCAAGAAGATAGGAACTCTGTCATTAATTATCACATCCCAACACAGAAAACAGCCATTACCATGAGGAGGGTGCTTGTGAATACTTATTGAATGAATTATTTTCTTAGATCGATAGTTCTTTGAGCTATATCAGTAGAAATATAAAGACAATAGAAGCTATATATACCAAGGTGAGGGTATAATTGCAAAGAAAACCCTTTTGAATTCCTACAAGGTATGGTACAGAAAAAAAAATCAGGTGGAAGGTTGCACAGGCAAGTTGGTGGGGAGACATGTAAGGATTACCTCTGTGTCTCATCTGTATCCCATTTATTTGCCTCAAAGCAAAAGGTGATAAAGCCATGTCACAAATCTCATGATTCCTAGATGAATAATGAGCTAATATTTAGGCTGAGCATGGTGGCACATGCCAGTGATCCCAGCAGTTAAAGAGGCTGAAGCAGGACTAACACAAAGTCAAGGCCAACCTCAGCAACTCAGTAAGATCCTAAGCAACTTAGCAATACCCCGCCTCAAGATGAAAAATAGAAAGGACTGGGGATACGACTCAGTGGTAAAGTGCCCCTCGGTTTAATCCGCAGTAGAAAACAAACGAATATTTATTGATACAGCAAAGTGATATATATATTAAATTCTTTATATGCATTATCTTATTTAATCTGTAAGAATGTGATGGGTGTTATAGCTGTATTTTATATAAAAGAAAACAAAGTTTTAGAGAAGTGATTAAATGTCAGTGAATTGAAGCCCAGATCTGACACTGAGGTTGCTTTCCCCTAAATCTGGACAGGAGACAGGAATTTGAGTAAGTATGTAGTTTGTAATTGGAGGTGATCCCAAGCAGGCAAGTAAGGGAGGGAGAACCTGTGACCAGGAAGAAGCAAAGCCATTCAAGGGTACATATGGACTGGATGGTGGGACAGGCTCACTCCTGCTGGGAACCCTGAGAGCACGGAGCACACAGCAGCCTCAGGACACCGAGGGGTAAGGCAGCTGGGGTGTTTATGTGTGAACCTCATTCCCTCATTGGCGGGGGGTGCTTCTGGCCTCTTGGACCAACACAGCACCAAGACCAGCAAACACCCTGTGGGAGACCAGGAAGCCATCTGCCCACTGGTGGGAACTGTCCACAGGTGAACTCAGGTACAAGCTTAGGACAGTAGTTCTCAACCAGGATCCATTTTGCTTCCATAGGACATTTGGCAGGGTTTGGTGGTGCTTTCGATCGTCACAGCTGAGGGGCTGCTATTGGGATGATTGATGGGCCAGGGATGCTGCTAAGCGCCTTACAGTGAACAGGACAGGCCCCTCCCACCCCCAAGAACTATCCTGTCCAAAACATCAGCAGGGCTAAGGTGAGAAGCTGCGGGCAGCACAGCCGTGGGACTTCCCTAGGGACGTAGATGAGACCCAGGAATGACATTTGTGGCAAATAGTTCATTTACAAATGATATTCTTCAGGCTAGAGGAGTAATATGTTAGTTGTTTCTTGTTTAATTTGGAACATGAGTAAAAATATACAGCAATGCTAAGTGAGTCATTATTCTTCCTAAACAATGTTCATTAGGGGAAAAGGTAAATGATGATTTCTAAGAGTTTGCTGTCCAGGTATAACTGGGCGAGGAGTCTGAGTTCCAAAACAAAGGTGCCCAGATGTGACCTCCATGGGTCAGGGGAAGATAATTGCGTCAGCATCTGGTAACCTCCCTGGTTTGGGTAAGAACAGGATGAGTTTCCAGACAGCCTCAGAGAGCTTTGACTTTAGTGAACTGACAGCAGAAAAAGTGATTTCATTGTGTTTTCATGAACTTTTCAAACACTGGAAATGATGTATTTTAAAAGTCCTGCTTTAGAAAATAGGGAGAGAGGAGTACCTTCAGCAGTTAAGTCAGGATAATTGCCTTTTATTCTAAATAACTCCTTAACTTGGAAACCTTTTCTTTCCCCCTTGGCATGGCCTTTCCTCTGACATTACATACTGCGATGGGAAAGTTACAGCCTGCAGGGTAACAAGGAGGTCCAAACAAAACACGGTGGCAACGCTCCTGCGATTGTGGCAGTGACCACGGGGATCTTTGTTTAAAACAGAAGTCACTTAAGTCATGTGTTCATTGTGCATGCATGTTGAAGACTCCAGATCTGGGCTTAACATGTTCAGAAAACAAGGAATGTTAAAAAAAAGAAAAGAAAAAGAAAACAAGGAATGTATTCTTGCAAAGAGCATTTAAAAACAAATTCCATAATGGGCTTCAACTGCTGGATCCAGGATCATGGGGAAGATTTATAAATGTTTTATCAAAGGAACATTGTACCTCTGATAGACCCAATGGTAGGAAAATTGTTGGGCTTTAGAACTCTTTTTTTAGGGAGGAAGGATTGTTTTGTTTTCTC
Organism: Aplodontia rufa; assembly: GCA_004027875.1. Lineage (NCBI taxonomy): Eukaryota > Metazoa > Chordata > Mammalia > Rodentia > Aplodontiidae > Aplodontia > Aplodontia rufa. The sequence continues at coordinate 91,074 of PVKS010001627.1, forward strand.
TCTCTCTCTTTGTTTTGTTTGCTGTCCATTATACTTGAGGCCTGTGGTGTTTTTCTGATCCCTGTAGGCATGAAGTATTTTTTGGTACTGGAGACTGAACACAGGGATGCTCTTTTTTATTTTTTTTAATCTGGTTTTTGTTTTTCTTATGTATGTGGTGCTGGGGATCAAACCCAGGTCCTTGTGCATGTTAGGCAAGTGCTCTCTCTACTGCTGAGCTACCTCTCCAGCCCCTTATCTTTTTATTGATACAGGGGCTTGCTAAATTGCTGAAGCTGGTCTTGAACTTGCGATTCTCCCTGCTGAGTCGCTGGGATTACAGGTGTGAGCCACCACACCTGGCCCCAGAGTTCAAAATTTTAATCTTTAAAAAACATGTCAAAAGTTAATGTGCCGGGTGTGGCAACTCAGGAGGCTGAGGCAAGAGGATTGCAAGTTCAAGGCCAGACAGGCCTGGGTTCAATTCCTGGTACTTTAAATAAATAAATAATTATAATATAATATAATATAATATAAATGTATTTGAAAAGGGAAATAGACCAAGAATGTCCATTCCAGGTTTCCTCCAGTGACAGTATTCTGGACCACTGTTGGGGGTGGGTGTTTCTCAGGCTCCACTCATTCTGATTACAAAAATCATGTTAACTCCTCCTTTTTGAATGCCTATTATCCAACCTGATTGAATGCATCCTCTCTAATCCTTACCACAACCCTGCAGGGCAAGGATTATGATCCACATTTTCCAGAGGAGACTTAATGTCACTTTTCCAGGGTTATGCAATTAGAAAGTGACAAGGACAGTGTTTGGACTAAAGTTTGACTGGTTCCAAACCTATTTTCTAAGTACTGCAAGGTGCAATCACTGTGTCAACCCAAGACTAAGTATATTCATTTATTCAACAATTACTGAATACCTACTATGTGCCAGGAGCTGCTAAAACGATCACGGATGATATGGCAAGGAACAAAAGACCAAGATCTCTTCCTCCATGGCACTTGCATTCTATGGAAGGAGATAGAGAACTAATAAGTGTAGATAACTAATAACATGTATTGGGATAAGTGATAGGGAGACAAAGCTAGCAAGAGCACAGGAGGGGGCTGCGAAAGTGGTGGAGGTTGCAACTTGGGTGATTAAGGGAGGCCTTCCTAATGGGGAAAGCATGTCAGACAAAGGGAACAGCAAGGCCAGAATGAAAGCATGAGTGCCTGAGGACCAGGCAGGTGTGAGTGGAGTAGACTGCAGAAGTGAGGGACATGGGAGCAGTCAGCAGTGGGGAGGGGCTGTCAGGCCTCCTTTAGTAAGTAGGAGAATCAACTTTATTTTTCATCTAGTTTTTGTTCCTCTGACACTTGTCCTTGCTCCTGGGGTTTCTGCTGTGCTAGCCTAAGCTTACTCTTGAATTTCAGGAGCCCTTGTCACAACGTGGCCTCATTGCCTCTGCTGGCCTGTCTTCCTCAATCAGGTAGGACAGTAGTTCTTTTGTTCTTCTTTAAATCCCACAATCCCAGTAAAAACCACTGCTGGCTACAGGGTAAAGGCAGAAAAACCATTTGAATGGCAGTGAGGAAATCCTACTCGTTTAGGTATTTTGAGGTTATATGTGATCACTTTTCCTAAACAACTTCATTCTTGACTGAGTCAAATCCACACCAAATACGTTAGTTAGATGCAGCTTATTCAGCAATAATGAG
>PVKS010001627.1:92868-136357 GCA_004027875.1 Aplodontia rufa
TTTTTTTTTTTCATCTTGAGACAGGGTCTTCCTAAATTGCTGAGACTAACTTTGAACTTGTGATCCTCTTGCTTCTGCCTCAGCCTCCAGAGCCATTGGGATTACAGGTGTGCACCACCGTGTCCAGCCCTCTCATTTTAAAGAAACTCCAGAAAAGTTAAGTGACAGGTCACCCGGCAGGGTGTGGCAGAGCTAGGATTAAAATCTGCTTTCTCATTTATTTGTGGTTTGTGCAGGAAGCCCTGAAAATATTCCCCTTCAACTACACTGATCTGTTTACTCTTTCTTCTTAGGCAATCTTTTTCATTATTCTTTTCCCTCACTTCCCAGTTTCTGTCCTTATGACCTAACATCCTTTAGGGCTTGGCTATAAAGGATAACAAGGTAGCAGCCACAAAGAGCAGTAGCAGTGCTCTCTGGGCTGTTTGCCAAAAGCCAGGGAGCCTACTCTGCAAGCAATGTGGTCACCCATCTGATGGCAGAGCCCAACTCAGAACACAAGGCCAAAAAGCGCACAGCAATAACATGAACTTTTGCCACTTTTGCATTTTATTGTGGAACTGAGTTTTTTTTTTTTCCTTTACATCAAATATCCTCAATGGAAGAGGGGATATTGCACACAAATATCATAAAAGCACTACATTTTACTTTCACTGGAAACTAATTTTCTACATTAGATATGACTGGATAGGATAGAAGTGATGCAGGATTATAAGACATAATACCATACACAGCTGCAGACTGACACAAACACCATTCAGAACAAGAGAGAGGAGTGTGAAGTGCTTCTCAGCCGGCTCAGAACCACTCCTTTCCAGGGCTGGAAAGGGAAGGGCTGCAGGCTGGTCTCCAAAGGGCAGCCGGTCCAAGCCTCTTTTCTATGGCTCCTGCTTCGGGGAGCGCCAAACAAGTGCAGAGAAGCTGTGTATTTTTTTTCCCTTCCTTTTCAGTTTTTGATGCTGCCTTTTAAATTAACTTCATAAAGTCACAGATTTTTTTAAGTAGTAGTTTTAATACCAGGTGAATAACCTAATTGCTTTCAAAGAAATGCTCATCCCTAGGCTGCTTTTGGTGTGTTGTTCAGTTGGTTAAAAGATAAAAGCTTACAGTTCCTTTCAAATGGAAACAGGATCTTTTCTCCTAAATCTGAAGCACAAAAAAATAAAAGTTATCCTAATGCACAATATCGTTACTGAGCAGGAACCTCCTGTGACAGGTGACTAAAGAGAGGCAAGAAAAGCAATTCCAGAACTATAGAGCAGCTCCTCAGAGCGGAACTTTGGTGACAGAGGGAAAATGGAAGGTGGAAAAATTTCCATTAGCAAATGATTAAATCTTATTAAATGAATATTGGAAAGCTCCTAAACTTCATAAGCTATTGGAGACACTTAAAACATTCATATACACTGGGAAAACCATTCACTAGGATATGTAACGTTAAGAAAAAAAAATTTTTTTTCTTTTGAACTCCATGGACAATGGTGTTTAAAGAGGGAGGGGTCAGTCATTGTATTCAGTCCCACCACAAGACTGAGAAAGCATGCACAGGGGTTGGGGGTTTTGAGAAGAGGGATAGAATTGGTTAAATTGAAAATGTAGGATCATCTTTAACATTTAGTCTCTGCAGAATTTTGTTTAAGAATACTATCAAAAAGGTCATGATCATGAGTGCTATCGCAATAGAATCCCATCATTTAAACAGAATGGAAGTTCCTTCCACTCAAATATTCAATCTGTACAATTGGATTAAGTAATCAGTATGAACAAAGCTCCTAGAAGTCAGCGTCAGTTTTTAGTTTTCACCATGGAGGTACATGGTACTTTGCGATGACTGTTAGTAAACTAATTGTGTATTTATGGAACTAGCAAAATTAGGTTAGTCACACAGGTAGGAAAGATGTCTAGAAGGACAGGAGCAACCTGTAATGCAAATATTGGTTTTACTGGTATACTCAGGCTCTGTGGCCATCATAGAGAACAATGAATGGAGGATGGCACCGATAGATTTCATAGGAAAAAGAGCCAGCTGACCAACAACAGTATTTTATATTTTTCCCATTAAATTTCATAGTGGAGGTGTGGGGGGGGTAAGGAACAGGTAGAGGTTATAACTGAAGACTGATTATAATTCTCCTAAAGTGTTTGCATGTTTTCAAGCAAAATAATATACATGTTAAATATATTTAATTTGGGAATTTGGAAAATAACTCCATCTTCTATCAAAGAAAAATCAACCAGAGGTCTGAATTTGGCAAGAAGGCTAGAAAATGCTTCTCTTCCCAGGCATTATGTGGACCAACTCAATAGCTAACCATTAAGTAATTACCTTGAGTAATTTTATGAGCTTCTCATAAAAGATGTTTTAAGTAGATGAATTTATACTCAGTGAAGCCCATTTTTGTCACAATGACTCATCCATCAGATGTGAAATTTTTGTACCCTTATTGTGTTAAAGACTTGAAAGAAATAGGGTAATAAATAAAAACTGTATTCCTAGAGAAGCCTAACAAAAATAGAATACTAATTTTCTTAAAAAAAAATTAAACATTTGGAAAATGTAATTCACAGCATTAAGTAGACTGCACAGGTCCTCCATGAAGGGACCCTGAAAAAGCATTGTTTAAACCCTCATAGTAGTTAGCAGTGCAAAACATACACTTAACAGACAAAAATAAACTAAAATGTTAATTTTGAAATAAATAACTAACACAGAAAATAAAATGAGGTCATTGTTCACTACTCCATAGATCTTAGAGTCTGCAGGAAACGTAACGTGACAGCACAGCACAGTTGTCACGAAGAAGCTTGCCACATCTGAACACTGGGGTGCATGGAGCTGCAACTCGAAACTCAACATCAGTTTAATCATGATCTGGCTTTCCAGGTTCACAGTTCAATGATGACAGTGATGGACAGTATGTCTGAACTCGACATGATGAACGTAGGAGTTGGGAATTCATTTGCTGTCAATCTACTACTTATTTTTTCCGGAAAAGAAAATCCCATGTTTTGAACTTGGCCCTTTTACCTCATGGTTGAAGATCTTGAAAGAAGTATGCAGGATACCACTGTGTGATGTACAGGAAAGGCCCTGAAAAGTAGCCTATATGCTGTTCTTTCTCACTCTCAAATAGCCACTATTCAGAGTTATATATTACGGGAATCAAAGGATGGGAGGTATCATTCTTCCTGGTAGTTATGGGTTTTGAATAAATATTATTACTGCAATGTCAGACTTCAATCTTGCCAGAACTTCAAAAAAAAATTCAATTCTTGTCTTATGAAACAGTTAAAAGAAAAGACTGTCACTTGAAATTGTTCTTTGCGTTTTCCTGTAAATTAAAACGTTAGTTAAAAAGTTCATCTATGAAAAGTTCTCACATAGCTAAAAAAAAAAAAATTCTGTACACTTGTTCCCATAATTATGCTGAAATTAATGGAAAATTTAAAAAGCCAATGTAAGACAAAGGAAGGTAAATACTGTACACTTGCTGAGAACCTCTTCCACCATGAGATGCACTGTTTTCCCAGTTCTGATCATAGAAGCCTTTTCAGTCTTGAACTTGCAGTAGTAAAGAAGCTATGAAAGGTGCAACTTGTTTGGCTGAGGGGTCACAGGTGCACTGGAGTGGTATTCAACATGAATGACTCAGCATCAAACTGTTGGACCAATCAGATCCGCTTCTAGTACCCCCGCACGCACACATGTGCTCCTTCAACTGGAGTATCTATAGTCCTACACAGATGTTTTATAAACTGGCTGTCTCACATTAAAAAATAAGTGCATCAAATATCTTTGTACATTCAAGTCACTTCCTAAGGCAAATTGTCTACCATATGTACTCCCAACTGCTTTGGTATTTGCTTCAGTTAATTGGGGTGGACTTGGGTGTTGACGCATGCAGGTTAATTGACGCAGTGTGGACTAGCGGGTGGACAAATGCTGGGAGCATGCCTTAGATCAATCTACTCGTGTTTGAAGAGCTCAGAGTTCTGAATGGGGCTCAAACCACTTGTGTGTGCAGTCTACACTCGCTACATTATGTCAGCGTGCAGCCTTCAAACTGAAGGAGCTTAATTAAGGCGTGAAAATCTCACATCCCTTCTAACAAGTTTCGCTCTTTTTTGTATTCCTTTAGCCAGCTTGCTTTAAAAATTAAAACCTTTTTGATGACTCAGACTGACAAAAATGGAAAACTGTGCCTGTGTAGACTACAGAATACCTACTGCCTGAGGAAATGCAGACCTAATTGTTGGTTTTCTTCTCTTTACCCCACCCTGCTCTCTCTTTTTCTTTCTGGGTATCGCACCAGAAACTCCACCATTACATCTCCTTTTCTTGCATTCTTTTTTCTTTCCCATTCTCTCTCTCTCTCTCCTGCATTCTCTGTGTGTGCTCACCCCCTCGCTTCCTCTCTCCCTCCCTCCCTCTCTCCCTCTCTTTCTCTCTCTCTCTCTAAGACAAACACCTCTACCTAGCAGAAGTCAGTTGGGTTGGCTAGTGCATGGTTTCCAAATGTTCAGCAGAGATGAACTGGGGCGGGTAACTTTGTAGTAACTTGAACCCTATTGTGGGAATACTGTTACTTCCCTTAGCAATCAGCAGAAACTGAGAAATATTAGTGACTTGTGTCACCATGACACAGGATAGCATTTGGCAGGTAATTGTCCGGCGACTTAATTAGATAAACTGATGTTTTAGAAAAGGTAGTTTTCAAATTGAAGAATTTCTGGAAACAAAGTTCAAATCCTGTGGTGTGGCTGGCCTTGGTTTTCACAGTTCTATTTTGCATGCAGGGAAGGATTCATCTTGCATAACCACTGTGCTGCTGCTTGCTAAAACCATGATGTTGAGGTCTTGCTGTTTCTCATGGGTCTCCTGGTACCATTCCCTCATCACTTCCGAGTCGTGAGTTGGGATCAGAGTCACCTGCAGGGAGAGAGAAAACAGCTGTTAAAGGGCAGAGACCGAAACCAGACGGGGGAAAAACCAAGGTATTGGAGCACTAGAAGAAGAGGAATGAAAGAAAAAACTTCTGTTTTCCTCAAGAAATGCAAAGGATTTTTCAACTTACACTTTTTTAGGAACCAGAATAAAGGTGCAAAAATGCAACTGGTGATTTGTCAATTAGTTCGTTTCAACTCATTGTTAGTTCTTCAGTCTGTTAGTGTTAAGTGCTTTGGTTAAGGCTGTTTCTTATATTTTTCCTTAATATAACCGGTGAGTTTTATATAAAACACAATCAATATTTAGTCAAAGGAGTTTTAGTTATTACTACAGCTCAAAGTCCTCAGAAACCCACCACTGTGTGTCACTAAAATTTTATCCTGAGAACAAAGATTTGTGTCTTTGCATGAGTGGTTGATAGGGGAGTGGGGTAGGTGGGTGATGGCTTCAATGGTAAAAACTTATTATTCTTTAGTAAGAGGCCACTGGGTGCTTCATTAGATTTTTTTCCCTTTTTTTTTTCCCTGTGGTGCTGGGGATTGGACCCATGTGCACTCTATCCCTGAGCAACATCCTCAGTATTTTTTTTTTTTCCTGAGACATGGTCTGCCTAAATTGTCAAGGTTGGCCTCAAACTTGCCATCCTCCTGTCTCAACCTCCCAAGTTGCTGGGATTACAATGTATGAAATCTAATACCTGGTTTATTAGATTTCATATAATTAAATAAGTAATTCTATTTAATATTATGAAAACTTAGTTTACTAAGTGATTCTGTGCAGAACCGCAAGTGAAACTCAGATAAACAAGGTGGGTGCGGTGGCACACGCTATAATCCCAGCAGCTTGGGAGGCTGAGGCAGGAAGATTCCAAGTTCAAAGCCAGCCTCAGCTATTTAGCAAGGCTGTAAGCAACTTAGCAAGACCACGTCTCAAAATTAAAAAGATAAGATGGGCTGGGGATGTGGCTCAGTGGTTAAGTGCCCCTGGGTTCAATCCTTAGTACCCCTGCCCCCCCCCCCCGAAAAATAAAAAACGTAGATAAACAAAGATCCCAGCTAACTGATAGGGTGGTTCATGGCCCAACACAGGGTCTGGGAGTTGAGTATATTCTTTTGGGAGCAATGCTCCTACTATGGAATTTGACCTAGACAGATGATTTTCTAAATGACTAAGTTCTTAACTTCTTCATAAAACACAAAGAAGTGAATGCAATTCTTCAGCAGCTCTCCCATGGAAATACAACCACTGTGATTCACATGCACAATACTCAGTACACTGGGGAGGAGAAGAATTAAACTTCACTTCGTTTTGTAGATTATGCCTTAGGAGAGGTGGCTTTCCTCAAGGCCCAGGTTGTTGGTGGCATCAGGAATACTACTTTAGGTCATCTTCTGTAGGTTAAACTGACTTTGTCCTCAAGATATTTCACGTGTGACAGTTTCTGGAGGCACCTCGTGCAGATCCGCAATCTCGAAGGTGCCTCCCTCCCTCTACTAGCCCTGGACCAGGCTTGACTACAGTGCAGACCCAATCCTAGGGCTCTTACCTGCATGTTGCTGCCCCACTGAGCTTTCCCTTCCAACAAGGCATCCAGGACGGCCCGGCTGGGCTCCTCAGCAGCAGGGTCATTCCCACTCACCACATAGTAGGACGACCTCACTCTCTTGAAAAATTCAACATCAACATTCTTACTGTTGCTGTGGTTGGGAATGTAGCACAGATCCAAATACACGGGGAGGCCTGGAGGCACAGCTGAGGACTTGGCCGTCTTGGTGGCTCCTGGTCCTTCGATAAACAAAGACAAAACCAGGGTCACAGTAAGGGAAGAGAACTGGGACAGGCAAAGAGGTGACAGCACTTCCATCTCCCTGGTAAGGTGTACATCTAACACTGGCAACCGAGGAAATACGTCCTGGTTGTTCATCACCTCAGCAGGAGAAGGGAAGAATGGGATGCTTTCCTTTTGTGGACAATCCATTATGAAGAACTTTCACGGCCTTTGCAAAAGATGGAGCTAGATAGGAACACCCCTCCCTAAAGGAAGTACTAACATCATCTAAGTTGGAAATGTGATCTAAGAAACATTTTTAAGTCACAACGAAGCATCTGCTTTTGGCAAACCATATTTAAGTAAGTTTTGTTTTATGGGTTGGTTTTGTTGTTTTGTTTTGTTTTTTGGTGTGTGTGTGTGTGTGTGTGGTACTGAGGATTTAACCTGGGGGCACTCTACCGCTGAGCTGCATCCCCAGCCCTTTTTATTTTGAGACAAGGTTTCACTAAGTTGCTGAGGCTGCACTTCCACCTGAAATCCTTCTGCTTCAAACTCCTGAGATGCTGGGATTACAGGTGGGAGCCATCACTCCTGGCCACAGTTAAGAGATCTTAGTAATGCACTTTGGGGTATCATTTGACAGCAGCTGTGCCCACAGCTGAATGATATGTTCTAACATTTGCTCTAGTGAAAGGTTCATATCTTGACCCCACATGTTCTCCAGGGACCTCCTCTCCATTCACAAACCAAGGCAACATTCACTCCTTAGCACGCTGCCATGAGACTCTCCCTGTGCAGGGCTGGACACCAACCTTTGGGAAGTAAGGTCCAGAAAGGCTAGGCTTTTGTTAACCAAGGGACATACCAGACTGGGAAAGGGGGCATCCTGGAGCCAAAATTCCCAACCTAACCCAGAAAGACCTGGGCAAGTTAACAGTTCAGATTAATCCAAAAGTTTCCTGGCACCCTCACTTGCTAACTAGTTCCAGTTTGAAGATTTAAAGTTTTTTGAAACTAGTAGACCTAACATTCTACGGCAGTGGTTCATCATCCTCACTGCATAATTATAGTCACTTTGGATGCCTGTTGATGCCAAGGCCTTATGCTTAAGAGTCTGACTTAACTGAGTGAGTGCTGGGGTCTGGGCACCACAATCTTTTAAAAGCACCCACCACTGCCCAAACCATTGGAAATGCCAGTGAAATTCTGTACACTTAACCTGCTTTCTTTTTCCTTTCTCTATGGGATGTGTAAAATTCATCCCAAAGTTTAAAAGTTCCAGTGAATTCCATCGACTGTCCAGTTCTACTCTTAGCTGGACAAGGAAGTAGCAAGAATTGGCCAAACTAACATTCAGGATAAACTAGCTCATTTTATAAATACACCCACAGGTCATTTTAGTGAATCTAAGCTGAAAGTATCTATTTGGGGGCCTCCTAAAGAATTCTGACTTGTAATAGAAGTTTCTGAGTTTTTTTCTAATAATTAAATGTTTGCAACTTTTCCTTGAACAGTAAACTGCTACCATCAAAACCAAATTAATATTGCTCATGGAAGCGAAATCAGAAGTCCACCCAAGTTCTTTTTTTAAACCAGTTTAAAGAGCAACTTTGCCATTTTAGAAATCTAAAAACATTTCAAAGTAAATGAAAAATTAACTCCTCTTTATTACTTTGCCTTTAAATTATCTCTTTAAATGTGCAAGAAAGTTTTTTGGTTTTTTTTTAAATCAGTTGTGTGGGCTAGGGTGTGTATGTTTGGGCAATTTGGGAGCAAATTTCAGTTGGTTTTTATCTGTTTGAAAGAATTTCATGCTTCCTCCTTAGTGCAGGCCATCGACTCTTCCAGACTAAGGGGTTAATTATCTGGTGGCTTCACATTCATTCTAAGCATGAATAAATTCAGTTTGCTTTCTGTGTGCAGGTAAAAATGACCAAATCTAGTGAGAACTGAGTCCTAAAACTGATGCTTCACGTAAAGTAAAATCTGCAAATATAACCAACATTTCCTAATGTACAGAATTTGAGAGCCCCAAAGGGTCATCTCTCTGATTTTCTCTAATAAATCAAAGAAATGTTATTTATATTGTTTTTTGCTTTATGGTTTTGGGTCAATTTATATTCCTTTGTGAACAGTGATCTAAAATCCCTGGATAATTACAAGAAGCAAAAAAAAAAAATGTATTAGCACAAATCCCTGTGAATGCTTTGAAGCAACAAAATGAAGCTGTGCTAGCAGAGTTTCAGCAAAAACCCAAATCGCTGCTAAGAAACTGATAAATCTGGGAATCAGCAGCAAATTAGGAATGCTCAGAAGTTAGGGATGTCAACTGGAATCACGGTGTTTGTTAGCTGTAAGAAAACAGAATATTGCCTTCAATGGGGAATGTTATCTCCAAGTTGGTGACTTTTTAAAAATAAAATTTAAAAATTAGATGATTTTAAATTTTTTAATTTTTAAAAAAAATCTTATTTTTTTTAAAGGGGGGGGGACTCTAAAATCCTGGGCATTGATAGGTCATTCAGGTTTGGCAGGAAACCTCTGGTTCTCCCTAGGCCTTTTGGGGCTCCTGGCCTACGTCACCGTCACCATAGCAGGCTTGTCAGAAGCCAGTCTTCCTGGGCAGTTTGAAATGGACACTTTGGCTCTAAAGGTTAAGAATAGGGCAGCAGTTGCTCCAGAATGGAGCAAAGCCAGGAATCCCAGTGCACACATCAGAGCGGCTCTGGGCCACATGCTGAGCAGCCCCCAAGTCTAAGGGTCACACTGGTCTCAGACATAGACCTTTAGCGAAAGAGAATGGTAGGGGGAGATAAAGCATCCATTTGTGTTCCCCTGTCCTCCTGGTATAAAGCCTACAGGCTCCACATAAAGAACCATGTGGCCTATGTGTGGGTGCCTGACGCCCTGGGCCTACCTGCAGTGGCGGTCTTGGCCGATTTGGATGCAGATGCGTTGGCAGCATTCTTGGTCTCCTTGTCCTTCTCTTCCCCACGTACAGCTTTGACCTCAGGAGTGGCCGTGGTTTTCGTTGCTTTCTCAACAGATTCTTTCTTCTTAGGAGAAGCCACTCTGGACACCTTATCTGAGGATTCTTTCAAGGCCCCTGGTTTCGGTGAAGCAGCTAAGGGCTTTGACTTCCCATCCCCCTTCTTGACAGGTGAAGAGGACTTGGTCTTTGTCCCTGGCTTCTTGGTCTTGGTCTTCTCTTTCAGGTCCTTCTTCAGAGCTTTGCCCAGGTTCTGCTCAATGGCCAAGGCCTCTGGGTCAACCATGGACACATCGGGGTGGCGTGGAGAAGGGCTGCGGTCCTGCATGGGGGCCGGTGGTGGGTCCATGTGTTTGTACGTGACGGTTTTGTCTGTGGGGATGGTTTCCGACTCATCCTCGGAGTCAATGTTTGCATCGGCTGTGATGGAGGGGCACTCCTCCGTTTCTGGAGGGACATCAGAGTCGGTCTGGGATGGGGCCGACTCGCTGACTGAGGTAGGTGGGGTCTCATCGCACTGTCTCCCCTGCGGCTTTCCTCCTGGGGGTGGTGGGGCTCCCCCTGCCTGTGTGAGGGGCTTCTCAGATTCTTCAGGGGGCTCTTCACTGGCAAACCATTCCAGAGGGTTGGGATTAATGAAGGAAGGTGAAAGCTCGGTCTTGGGATGCTTGTACTCACAGGAGGACACGAGGCATAAATCAACATCCTGGCGGGCCTCAGAGGGAGACTTCTTCTCCGCAGTGTAGCATCGGTCTGAGGTCTCATAGGAATATGTGGACGCCTGGGGGGTTTTGGTGACTCTCTCCATAGTCTCGTAACCGTATGTGGAAGTGTCAGGGCTTCCTGTTGCCTTCATAGACGTCTCATAGGAGTAACTTTCAGATTCAGGGAAACTGGTAATCTTCTCAGTGGTCTCATAAGAGTAGCTGGCATCCCCAAGTGTGTGGCCACCATCCGCAGAGTCATCATAGCCATTGCTTATGTCATCCAGGAGCCTTCTAGACCGCTCAGTCTTTTCATAGCTGTAGCCGCTCACTTCAGGGGTCCTTGTCGTCTTCTCGCTTATCTCATAAGAGTACTCGCCCTCTTCTGGGCTCCGTGTAGTCTTCTCAGTAATTTCACAGGCATAGCCACCATCTTCAGGGGTCTTGGTGGTCTTCTCAATGGTCTCATAGGAGTAGCCACTGTCACATGGGGATTTTATGGTTCTCTCTGTCTTCTCATAGTAATAGCTGCCCACATCTGGGGTCCTGGTGGTTTTCTCACAAGACTCATAGTCGTAATCTTCTTCATCTGGGGACCTGGTGGTCGTCTCAGACTTTTGATAGACATAGCTAAAGTCGCCAGGTGTCTTTCCTCCGTTGTCCTTCTCCATGTCAGATGTGGTCAAATCTCTGTTCAAGGCTAGGTGATGTTGCATTGTGTCGAATAACATTGAGGCACGGAAGCCGTAGGGCTCTGCAGATGCTGCGTCTGCTGGTGGAGAAGAGGAAGTATGGGAAGCTGCTGCGTTCTCTTTGACTGCAGAGGTAGAATCTGAAAATCCAGGTGAATATAAAGGAGAAGACTCTCGAGGGGTGAGTGGAGAGATGTCAGATTTTGGTGAGAGCTTCTCTCCTTCCAGACTTTGCTCTTTTTCAGAGGTGAGCGAGGCATACAGGGACATATCTCTGGCAGGAGCAACATCGGATAGAGTTTCTTCTTGAAGAGGAGAAGCTATCTGAGATGGGGTATGAGCAGAAGAGGTGGATGGGGAGGCTTCCACCTGAGACACTGAGATGAGCTCAGAGAGATCATTATCTTGGGTGTAGGACGGCTCCTCCGTCGGTGGAATCTTGTGGGATAAACTGGAGTCCTGCATATCAGAAGGACTATAGTCCACTTCAGTTGGCCCATTTTCAGTGATGTGAAGCATACTCGCACCCACGGCAGGATGATCAGGAGACTGTCGACTAAAGTCCATAGCAAGAGAGTGCTCAGGAGATTCCTGGCCAAATTCAATAGACATGGAGGACTGTTCAGATCGGTGATCTTGAACTGGTGTCCTGGATTTGGCTGTTTTGGGGGAGAAGTCTGGAGGAGAAATTGACATTGGTCTTGGGCATTCTTCTTTAGATGGAGACATTTCTGTCTCCTGGAAAGTGGTAGGCGTTTGCACAACAGACACAGAAAGGGAGTCATCTACTTCTGTGGAATGTGGGGAGCCAACTTCAGCATGCAGAGAAGGAGACACATCATCTGTGGTTGGCTCTGGAAATGAGCTCGTAGCCACAGAGGCGGTGGAAACTGAGGCCACGCCCTCCATGTGCGAGTATGTGTCTTCCGCTACGCCCTCATCAACAGGAGTGGCTGACTTGTCTGAGACGGTGCCTTCAGAAATGGACATCTTGGTGTCTTCTTTAAAAGAGCCAAACTGACTGACATCTATTTGTGTTGGAGAGACATCTCCTCCCAATTTCCTTTCATCTAAAGCCAGTGCTGATTGAGAACTCATGGCTTCAACATCAGTTTTCTCTTCTGGACTAAAGTCTTCCTTGATTGGTATAAAGTCTGTACTTTTCTCTTCTTGCTTATCTTGGTAAAGACCAGTGGAAGTCATTTCAGAAACTGGACTTGCTTGGTCTGCAAAGTCTTGTTTTCCATTCTTTCCTTCAAAGGGGCTCTCAGTGCATCTTTCAGGACCCTTGCCGTCAGCACTTAGAAAACTTTCATATGCAGACTCGGATCCAATCAGGGGAGGGCTGCGTAAAGGAGACAGAACTTTTTCCATAGGAGACTCTGAGTCAGGCACGGGTTCATCCATGGGGCTTATGGAAGCCCTTTCACTCTCATCTTTGGCATCGCTGAATTCGAAACTCACTGGAACTGCTGATGGTTTTTCAATGACTTCAGTAGGGAGGTGACTAGATTTCTCTTCGGTGGGAGATTGGTAGTAGGGTGTGTGGCCAGCACTGCCAGTCACGGACTGAGATGGTGACACCACTTCTAGAGTCTTCTCCTCAGGACTAGCACAATGTTCTTCAACTACTTCTTGGGTCACCTCAGGAGACACTGGGACGGCTTCTGCCTCTGTGGAGACTTTAATCTCATTGGGTGTCAGAGAGAAGTTGACACTACGTTCACCCAGGGGGGTCTTCTCTATGGGTGATGGTGGAGATGGACTCAAGGATGGACTCTTGGCTGGGCTAAGTTTTTCATCGGAAACTGTGGAGACGGTGTCTTTGATCTCAAACACAGCACTGGCTTTCGCTTCTTTCTCTTCTGAGTAGTAAGCATCACGTAGAGCAGATTTGCTGAATTTGTCTTCCTCCATCGATGAGGGTGGAGATATGGTGGAGGCTGAAGCATTATAATCCTTGCCCTCAGTGGCATCAGTTTTTGACCCATCAGATAATCCATTGAACGGTGCAACAGCAGTTTTGGAGTATTCCTGAGAATACAGTGAAGACTCATATTTGGTGATGTTTACGAATTCCTGAGATGGGGACTCGGTCTCTTCATTGTTGGTCTCGTCACTCATCACATCGCGAGGAGTAGACATCTCATCCATTGGGGTGGGCTCACTGGATATCTCAATGGTAGACTGAGTGTAGCCAGAGGTGGCAGTGAATTCCTCAGGTTGGTCTTCTCGATTCTCTTCATCGGAAGCGGTGGCCTCACTCTCTGAGCCTCCAGGTAGAGTCTCATCATGAATTGAAGATGCAGGTTCTCGGCCAGGAGACTGGGTGCCTGGTTGCTTGGTTGGTGTTGGAAGGAATCCGTACTGGTCCTCCGCACCACCCACCTCTGCAGCCTTGTCAACCACGGCCATTACATAATCTTCAGCTTCAATTTTTTCGGACTCGTATTCTTCTTCCCTGGCATCCTCTGCTTTGTCCTCCTCTTCAGCCTCCTCCTCCTCAGATTGTTCGGCTTCTCCTTTCTCGACTGCCTCGTCCATGTCTTCCTCTGCCCGGTCGTCCCCGCTGGCCACAGACTCCCTCTTCTCCTTGATGTGCACATCTGCCTCCGCCTTTGCACACTCCTCGCCCTCGATGGGGCTGTGCTTGGAGGTGCTCATGCACACATTTTCTTCACCGTCTTCTTCTGGCTCCTCAGCTTCCTCCGTTTCTGCCTTCTCTTCATAGTCCCCAGTCTCCGAGGATTCCTCGAAACCAGCTCCTTCATCTTCAAATTTTTCAATGTCATCCGCCCCTTGCTTCTCCACGGGCTCCAGCTCTTCGGGCGTCTGCTCACACTCGCCCTCCCCCTCTGTGGTGGTGATCCCCTCGTCGGGAGACTCAGCAGGACCTTTGGGGACTTCTGTCTCTTTCTGGATGACGTAGGCTTCGACCGGCTCGGTTTCCTTTAGTTTCTCTTCGTCTTCGATAAGTTCCAGCTGAGGCTTGATGTCCTTTGCCACATCAATCTCTTCAGCCTTCAGCTCTTCAAAGTCCTTGGTTAGATCCTCAGGGGACGACATAAGGGACCTCTCGGCTTCGAGTTCTTTGGCAGGGCCCGTGGCTGCTGCCACAGCCACCCCGGCTGCCGCGGTGGCCACGGTGCCGACAGCCGCAGCCTCTGCAGCCTTGCCTTCTTTTTTAACCACCTTGATTTTCCCCTTCTCCTTTGGCTTCCCAGCAACTACAGACTCTTTCTTGACCGCCTCTTCCTTCTTGGGTACTTTTGGTTTTAAAGCAGCTGGTTTCTTTGCTTCAGAC
Organism: Aplodontia rufa; assembly: GCA_004027875.1. NCBI lineage: Eukaryota > Metazoa > Chordata > Mammalia > Rodentia > Aplodontiidae > Aplodontia > Aplodontia rufa. The sequence continues at coordinate 107,277 of PVKS010001627.1, forward strand.
AGAGGAGTAGATGGTTTCTTTGGGTCCTTAGCAAGCTTCTTGACCTCCTTTTTGGGCTCCTTGTCTTCCTTTTTAATTTCCTTCTTTTCTTCCTTCTTCACTTCCTTCTTGGCTTCCTTCAGTGGTTCTTTCTTAACCTCTTTCTTGAGTTCTTTTTTCTCTTCTTTCTTGACTTCTTTTTTCACCTCCTTTTTTACCTCTTCCTTTTTGGGCTTCTCCTCCTTCTTGATAGGTGTTTTCTCGTCCTTTTTAGCCACTTCCTTCTTGGGCTTTTCCTTCTCCTCCTTCTTTTCTTCAGGTTTTGCCTTGGTTTCTTTTTTCACCGTCTTCTCCTTGGCGGTTTTGGGTTTGACATCTGTGGCTTGCTTCTCAGCCACCTCGGCTTTGGCCGGAAGCTGCTCCTCCTTGCTGGGCGCCTCCTTTTCTGCCACTGGAGGTTTGGTCTCTGTTTTTACCGACTTATCCTTTTTCACTATTACTTTTTCTTTGCTTTCAACTTTGGGTGGCTTTTCCACCTGATTAGCTTTTGCGACCTCAGGGGTTTCTTCTTTTGACTCTTTTCGCACTGATTTGCTGGGCAGAGGTTTGGCAGCTGGCTTCAGGCTTTCTCGGCTGTCTGCCCTCTGTTTCAGCTTTACTTGTTTCACAGTGGGGGTGGGCACCTGGCCAGTGAGATCTTTTTGGGTGGCCAGTGGCTGCTTCAGGAAGTCTAAATGTTTGAGTTTTTCTAGCCCTTCCAGGATGTTATATTGGGTGCTGTTTCCAGGAAACAGAACTCGAATGATTTTCTCAGCAGGGTTTGCTGGATGCCACACGATTAAAGATGAGACCGAGGTCAAGTAGGAAATTGGGATATCTACTTCTTGACCACTGGGCAGGATTAGTTCAGCCTTGTCTTTGTTGGTGCCAGTCCACTGTTGCATAAAATACTGCATTTCCTTGCTGCTCTTGACTGGGTTAAGCACGTACATCTCAAGTTTACCCACTCCCATTTTTTGGAAAAGAATGACAGGATCAATGGTATTGCCTACGCTTCTAAAGAGAGGCTCTGGTTTCATGGCCAATTTGTTCAGGTACTGGAGAGTGAAGCAAGCTTCTTCTATGCTTCTCTTCATCTTGATATTAGGCTCTGGGGTTTTCAGATTTTCAGGTACATTGAGAAATACAACTCCTAAGTCAGGGGAGATGAGGTTTTTCATCCAGTCACTGTTTGTGGTGGAGCCCTGGGACTGCTCTTCTTCCAGCTCTGCGATCTTGCGTTGCAGCATGCTGTTGATTCCAGGCAAATTGTCATCCCCAATATGGGTGAGCAGGATGGAGTCCACCCGGTCCAAGTGTCGAATGAGCTTCCAGAAGCAGGATTTTCTTTCCGATCCTCCGTTGATGAGCATATTGAATCCGTTCACTGCAAACAGGGCAGAATCACCCCTCCCTCCTGGGAAAATGTAACAGCAGGGTTTGGAGAGCTTTAGAAATCCACCCGACGTGGGAGGTTCCAAGATGTCAAAGGGAGATGGGACTTCGACAGATTCTGACAGGTACTCGGTAAACTCAGAAAGTCCTTCCATTTCTGGCAATATAGAAGCTGAGTTGAGTTTAATATTGATGAAGTCTTGGAGATTGTGTCTGTCGAGGTTGGAGTTCTTCCAGTCCCCCTCTTCGGGACAGAACAGGGTCAAGCTAGCTTTGTTGGCCGGATGAGTGGTGCTCAGTAACTCCCCAATCTGGGTTTAAAAAAGGAAGGAAAAGGTTTAAGTAGCTGCCATTACTGACCCGTCACTTCCCTCTATTACTAGGTATTATAGGATCACTGACTGCACACAGGGCCAGTTGCAGAGATGCACTCGTGTAGTGATGCTATTTAAATGATGACATCTTTATAATATTGGGAGGGGAACAGAATCCGTCCTGAACCCTCCCATTCCTCCCTTTTGCCACCACCAGCACCCCTTCTCTGGACACCTCCCCAGTAATCCTTCTCACATATGTCTTTGCCCAGTAGGAGAACCTCAGAACTCTGCTTCAATTCCAAAACCAGTGACCATCTGGGAGATCAGTGCTTCCCGCACAGCAGTTACGAAATACTTTGAATACACCCCCTGGGTATTTGCCATGCAGATGCCCTTTAAAAACTATTAAACTATCATGGGGGAAGCTATGTGAGTCATTTCACCACCGACATAAAACCTTTGATTTTAATCCACTGGCTTGGCAAAGAAAAGGCCTGATAGGACACATTAAAAGCAATTCAAATAATAGTATACTTCTTGCTGTCTCCTTTCAGAATTTGGTAAGCACAAAAGAAAAAGTTTGGTGGATTTTTCACCCTGGGAGACAAGAAGTTTCAGATTGTCCGTTACTGCAAAAAAAAAAAAAAAAAATGCTGGTTTCTGGCATCAGTGCACACTACTTCAAACATGAGTAGTTCGCCCAGCAGATCCTCTGTAAATACAAATGTTTTTATTGAAGCTGCAATGATTAAAGTGGTCGGGTAATTATGCAAGCCAGTGGCCAAATCCACTCCTCATCCACTCAAGTTTACACCCCAGGTGAGGCACTCTGCTCCCTCCAGGGAAAGCTGGGTGTTGAGTGGCTAAGATTACATTTGGCTCAAAGGTTTTTCAACACACTGCTTAGTACTTTGCAAGGATGGGACTGCGGAAAATCAAATCAGGACCAAAATGGTGACCGTGGGTTAATGAAAGCACCATTTTCCTTCCAACTCCATATTAAGGCTACATGTTTCATGGTCTTCGCTTAGCAAATAGCAAGGGGAAATCAGGCCATAAATTCCAGTCTTCTCTCCATTGCAGCAAACCTCATAAATCCGCTCAGAGTTTCAACTGACAAGTGCTCTGTGGCTTGGACAGCAAATGATAAAGGCGTAAAGCAAAGGTTTTATTTGGTCCAGGAATCCCTGGGCCAATGGTTCTGAACTCTTACTTCCTAGTTCTGGAGTGGTTTTCCTCTGGCTCATAACCTCCTGCACATTAACATTTTGAGACTAACAGTGTGTGCGTGCATGCGTGTGTGTGTGTGTGTGTATTTAAAGAATCTGAATTTTCCCACATTAAATTGCAGAAAATAGTCATTTTTGTCTTGTTACCTTATTACTCTTAAGCATCACATTTTATGTGAAGAATCGCAAAATAACAAAACTTTGCTGTTTTCGTCTAACCTAATTTCACAATCCTTTACAACAGGGATAAGAATTAACTCCTATTTTATAAGCTAGGAAACTAAAAACACACGTGGCAACTGTCCTTGGGCAGAAACCTTTGGTCAAATTATTTTCTGGGCAGGCAAGCGTAAGTACCAGACATGGTTTCTTATCAATAATTAGCCCAGACCCTCATCATCAAACATCACAGTGTACAGATCCTCAGTACTAACACGCACAAGGAGCACATACAAGCCATTCATGTTTTACAGTACATTTTAGGAGGCAAATCCAGGATAACTCAAGCTGCTCAATCTGTAATCATGAGTTTTTCAAATTCCACCCAAGCTAAGAAGTATGGCAGCCGAGGGCATGCGCGTGTTAGTTACTCAATCACAAGTTCTTTTTACGTGAAATGTATAACCACCAACTTTAAGGAGGAAGTAAAAAGACTTGAGGAATATCTCCCTACTTTCCATCTTTTTGCCTCTACCCAGATAGTTTCTACGAAATGCAGGAAATGACTCAAAAAACAAAATGGGGCTGCACAGAATTCTGAGGAGGCCAGAAGGCATGAAAGACGGCCGAGAGGGATGGGTGGGTGAACAGAAAACTAGGAGGGACAAGGCCAAGCAGAAAAGAAAGTCAGCTCTGCTGGAGAAATTTTTTTTCAGACAGGGGGAGTCTGGTCCCTCTAGAAAAACCGCAGGAGATAATGATAAAGCGGGAATGCAGACACCAGAACTGGGGAAAGTCAGCCAAGGATGGCCGGGATGGGACAGGAAGGAAGAGGAGGAACCGCCGCATCCTCCAGCTGCTCCACAGAAATGAAGCCTCTGTTTTCTCCCTCCGCCTGATCCCACAAGCACCCTAGAGAGTATGTGGCTCAACAGAGCAGCCAGAGAGTACCCAGCCACCAGCCATGCTTCATCACGCATACTCAGCAAACGGACGAGGTCACTAAAGGAGGATTCAGCAATGGTGGTAGGGAAACCTGTGGCTGGTTCTTAACCTCGGAAATGGGGATTCCTTCTAAACAAACTGGGAAATCATCTTCGTGGTAAGACTAAGTGTCTAGATAGCAGACACATAGCATTATCCTCTCTCTCTCTCTCTCTCTCTCTGGTTTGGTGCTGGGGATTGAACCCAGAGCCTCGCTCATGCTGAACATGTCCCCCCAACCCATGCTCTGTATCTTTGTATCTCAGTTACAAGTTAACCAATATCTTCATTAACATCCTTGATTCTCCCCATATTTAGCCAGACTTGGTAAATTCCACTGAACTGTACTGAGCACAGCCGGGTCCACTCCGGCTGTGGGGTAAGCCTGCTGATATTAGCAAGCACGCTGCCTGCTCTCCTGATGCTGACAAAGACGGAAGGTAGATGTGACTGGAGGAAATATGTCTTTAGAGCAAACATAATCTTTTTTTGTTAATTACTTTTCCTGATCAAATGCAGGCATACTGGAGGAGGAAGAAGATAAAGGAAATAAATGGCTTTACTGAAGATGACATTAATGAAACAAGATTTAAATTTCTAAACCATGGCCTTCTAACTACATTTCCTTTGTTGATTGGGTTACTTGCTTGGCAGATGAGGAAGTAGCATAGACAGTGTATCTCTGGCTTTAGCAAGACATTTAACAGGATCTCTGAAAGCTGTGATAGCAGAATTAGGTGGATTTACAGCGGCTATATAAATAGTGCCACTTAGTGTCAACCTGGAGGTCTGGTGTCCCGTTTTGTGTTCACTTGGAAGAGAATGGTGAAGACACACCTGCAGAATCTGCGGGAGGGCACAGAAATGAGAAGCATAGCAAAATGTGGGAGTGCAGATTTAAAGTATTTAAGGAAGCTCTTGATGCTGATGGCAGAGTCAACTCTAACAGGGCAGCACTCTAAAGGGATACATGTAAGGTTCAATAAACCAGTGGGGCAAAGTACAGGATTGGGAGATGCGGCTTAACAGCAATATCCATGGGAGAAAACTCAGGGGTTTCAGTGACAGTCATATGGATTTATCCCAAAGCTAAAGAAGCTTAAATGCCAAGGCCCCTCGCTGGCAGGGTCTCACCTAAAGCCTTGCACTTAATTGTGTGTTAATAACTGTGTTTTCTTTTTCTTTCTTTCATTTAGGTGCATTAGGTGGCTTAGGCAGGCCCAAACTCCTGGGCTCCTGGGACCCTCCTGCCTCAGCCTCCCCAACATTGGGACTTCAGGCATCTCTACCATTTTCTTTTTCTCAGCAGGAGCCCCCAAATTGTATGAAGTGCAGAACTCCTCAAAGCCTGCACCCTTTCCAATGGACATTTAATCATGTGTGGTAATAGTGAAAGGTTACTTTTAGACTTTCTTAATAGAGGATTGCATTGGAAACTATAAACAGCATTGACTCTTATAGTTTCTAATCTGGTGCAATGACTCCTAGAAATGGTGTCTAGTTTAAGTCATGACATTTTAGAGAAACTAGACCAAAAACAATGTGAAACAAGTCTCCCTTGCCAGCTGCATCTGTTTGGCCTTGGCCTCTAAATGCTAGACCTGGGTCTCTTTCTCTTGATAAATGTCTCTGTCTAGATCGTGGCCTCTACCTTCTTGGGTTTAAATACCTCTAATACCCCAGCCCATCACAAATCAACATCTCCAGCTCCCTTCTCAAAGCCAACAGTCCCATGAACTTCAAGATACTAAAACACAACCAGACTGAACTCGAGTTTCCCCCATACCACCCCATCTCCCTTTCCTGACAGAGGAACAGGTTTGAAGGACAGTGACCAGGGAACAGAAGGAACTTTAATATTTTATGAAGATGATTAATCTTGGTGAGGGGAGGGTAAATTGACAGTGTTGGTTAGGAGTATCTACGACACTGCAGGTGGAAAAGGGATTACATTCCTTCCCTGAAGACTTAAAGAGACAAACAAGGACCAGCTTTCTAACAGAGAGGCAGGAAAATGCCCCCGGAGATGATGCCACTCTGGGTTTCAAGGAGGGCTGGGTCAGCCAGAGGGCTGCTCTAAGTGTTGGCTTTGTAATTGACCAGTGATTAAGACTCCCAAAACCCGAAGCTCAAAGTGCATGATTCTATTTTTCAGTCCCTTTATTTGTAGCTATTCTTGTTTGTTTAAGTATCATTTTTGTTTTTCTTGCTTTTCTAAAACTGTATTTCTGGTTGCTGTGCACTTGACTAGTACTCTTCAAGGACAGAATCAAAGGAACAGAGCTGACCTTTGGTGTTTTGGTTACTGAGTCACTCTGTACTCAACCCTATTTCCAGGCAATCATGGCTCCAAAGACTGAAAACTATTGGTCTAATCCAATGGTTTTCCTTTCTTTCTTTCTTTTTTTTGGGGGGGGGCAGTACTGGGAATTGAACCCACAGGTATTCGTTACATCCCTAGTCCTTTTTATTTTTTCATTTTGAGACAAAGTCTCACTAAGTTGCTGAGGCTGGCCTCAAACTTGTGATCCTCCTGCCACAGTCTCTCAAGTATCTGGGATTACAGGCACGTGCCACCATGCCCGGCTTCACAGTGACTTTTAGTTCACTTTGGCTGTGGCATCCCTTCTTCAATGCTTTTCACGTAAAGGAGAGAAAGGCTGAGTGGCTCTGGTTGGGGCAGGAGGGAGAGAGTGAATTCTGCCCAGTTGTCCTCTTGCCCCATTTCCTCTACCATCCCAACCCACTATCCAGTCTGTAAGAGAAAAAACTAGAGACCATTTTCCATTTGCGGGGACCATTACTTTCGCTAGAGTACCAGGGTGAGGGATCATGAGGGCAGCAGAGGAGGACATGCCATAGTCTTTGACCTCAACCACAGCTGCCTGAGGATAATGAAGGCATGGCCCTTCCGAATACATCCATATGATTGTAAGCCTGGGGAACCCGACTTCCACTCAACTCAAATTCTTCAGGCAAGGTTGCTCCTTTCTCTTCTGAAATTAATGGTAAAATCCGACAAATGCATAGCCCATTGCACTGAAGCTCCACTCCATGGTCTATAAAAATGATTTACGTGGCAATATTCTTAAGGCTATCCTTAAAAAGAGAGGGTTATTTCCAGGTGCACGCCTGCAATCTCAGTGGCTCGGGAGGCAGGAGGATTGCAACTTCAAAGCCAGCCTCAGCAACTTAGAGAACCCCTAAGCAACTAAGCAAGACCCTGTCTCAAATAAAAAATAAATGAAAGGGGCTGGGGATGTGGCTCAGTGGCTAAGCACCCCTGGGCTCAACCTCTAGCACCAAAAATCAAAAGGGGGTGGTTATTTGGAGTCCAGGTGGATTAAACACAATACCACCCTAGGTAAAGTCCTGGTGATGATAAATTAAACTCATTTCTTTACACACTTTGTTTGTTTGGTTTCAAGGCCAAAAAGCAAACCAATGACCTGGGTAGGAACCAGCCACTGGAAACTAACTGCAGAAATGCAAGGGGACGCAGAAAGGTGCTCACGTGTACAGAAAGAAGCCCAGGGCTTTGCAGGGTTGGCTGCCCGCCACTGGGCCACCTCCAGGCCTCTGCAGTTCTCCCTGCTCCTTAGGATAAGATACTGACAATCTGTATGGCCTCTGAGCTATCAGGTACAACATGAACTTGAGGATACAATCTTGCAAAAGATTCTCTTTAGAGTGATCACACATCCTCGGAGAAGTAAGTAGAGTGAGACTGAAGCTCTGACTCTAGAATTTCAATGTAATTCAACAATGATTTACTGGGTGTTTACTACATGTGGGAAATGGAGACCAGGATGAATGAGGCATGGAACCTGACTCTAACAGCCTTGGGGGAAGATGGATCACAAGCTCTGGAGAAAAAGACAAAGCACTGGGCAGGATGGAGCATGCCTTTAATCCCAGCAACTTGGGAGGCTGAGACAGGAGGATTGCAAATTCGAGGCCAGCCTTAGCAACTTAGTGAGACCCTGTCTTAAAATAAAATTTTTTTTAAAAAATGGGCAGGGGATAGCTCAGTGGTAAAGTGTCCCTGGGTTCAATCCCCAGTACCAAAAAAAGAAAGAAAGAGCCAAAGTTTTCATTCTGAAATGGTAAAGACAGACCAGTTGTGAGAGCCCCGAAGGCTTTGAGGCAGGAGCCATCTGATACCTGGGGTCCCTTGCTATGGGGAGCCAGGGTCCTGTGCTTCCAGATGCGGACGACACCATGCCTTCAGAGAGCTGAGACTTCTAGTGGTAAGGAAAACCTTCCCTTTCACAGCTGCGTTGTCCGTTGGCACCCATAGGTAGAGAGTGAAAATCATTTGTCATCTGACCAGTGTTATTACAGAGGTAAGCTAAATGAAGTGGGGCAGTTTGCTTACACAAGAAAAGTACACAGAGGGCTCTCCATGAAGCAAGGGGATAAGGAAGACTAAATGCAGAAAGACAGACAGCCCTCCGTGGCACATGAGACCGAGAAGCTGCCGTCTCCGGCGGCCTCCCTCGGCCTCTCCATTTAGAAATGTGCTATCAGCTACAGCAGGACCCTACCTGCCCTGAACTGTATCTGTAACTACTACGAACAAATATGCTAAGTGAAAAAGGCCAGCCAGGGCCAGCCAGGGCCAGCCAGGACCAATTCTTCAGCAGATACACACAAACCAGGACCTTCCGTTACGAAACACCACTAACTTCCTATAGTTTTTCAATACTTCACAAGTAGCACCCTTGAGTGAGATGTATTTGTGAGAAACATCTGTGAACTGCCCGTTCAGCTACTCCACCCATCTTTTTGGTGGTCACAGATGTACCCCACTTTTCTACAGGCCTCCTCTCCCACAGCCTTCTTTCTTGTATGGACCAGGCTTTAGAAGGAAGAGAAATCAAAAGAGAATTCGGCCAGGAAAAGTAGGCACACATATTGAAAGAGATCAAAGCAGTGCCATCCTACCTTAGCAGACCTTAGGAGGATTCTTTCAAAAAACAGGAACCCTGGATCTTCTCTTGGGCTCTGTTATTTCAAGTCTCTCCGTCATCTCTGCCGTCTGTAAATTTTGACTATTCCCACCCAGCCCTCTCCTCTACCCACCTTTTATCTCCAGCTCAAGAATGATTCTAATTAATTACAGATGAGTGCTTCTCTTGGTGATGAGCCATGAGAATGAAACATACTGGACCACACGCTTTTGCTTCTTTCAAAGGAGCTGTAAGATTTCCTCTCCTTTTCCTGTCACCCCAGGGCTTTCAAAGGAGAGTCTGAAGCTAAACAATCATCAAACAACTGGAAAGTTAGGCATCCCCGGAAAGGAACCCACCTCTTGGTCGGTGAAAATCTCTATGAAGTTCTGGAAGGAGAAAGAGCCGGACTGGAGAATGAGCTCGCCGGTGTTCTCGAAGCACTGTCCGGTCAGCACCAGCAGCTTGTGGCGGGCGGCGTCCGTGATCATTAGCCGCACCTGAGACAAAACGCAGGGGGCCAGCCATGAGCCGGGGTCGCACTGCCACACGCCTCCTGGACACGATGGCCTTTGGGGCACATGAAGTTTATTACCAACAAAACTGCTGGGTTCCTGAGGGTCTACTGTCTTCCCCTGGGGTCACTGCAGGACTCGTTCACAGCACTAGTGAAACACCATTTTCAAAGTTTTGCTACAATCCAGATAGTAGTGATGGTTGACTCTCTCCCCCTCGTTTCCTCCTCTTTTTCAAAGCAGTCTCACAGCTGGCAAGCATTTGTTCCACAGCTGTTGGGAAGTGTCTGCTAGCAGCGGGCGGTCTCTGAGACCAGGACAGACTTGCCAGTAGCCCACAGGCTGAGTCACCAAGTCCAGCCCAGGTCCCCCAGCTGCCCCTCAGGAAGGAGAGGCTTCCAGCTGGGGTCCCGAGTCAGCTTCCCCCATCTAGGATCCCTTTCCTTTCCTTCTGAGAGCAAGCACACACCTCCAAAGGCAGTCTCCAATAGGATCAGCAAGGTGCATGATCCCGAGCAGGAAGGGAAGGCTACCTCTCAACAGAACCAAAGAACTCTCTGCGAACTTCACGTGGCAGGGAGCCAGCTGCTCTTCAGCAGAAACTCCAGCCTTCTGGGCCCAGTCTGTGAATGCCTGGCAGGCATCAAGCTAGGCACTGAGGACAGGAGGCAAAAGTAAAGAGACCACGACCCCCTGCCCAAGAACCCCATCGTCTACTCATGGGAAAACACCGGTACCCAAGCAATTGCCTCAGACCAATCTGCTCTGCACCCAAGTCTGAATTTCTTTGAAAAAAATTATTTTCCTTATTTTTCTTTTTCCATTCCTCACAGCTGTTCTAGGCAGTCTGCGCAGACATAGATTAATCCTCCAGTTTTTTTTTTTCAAGTTGGAATTACTCCCTGATTCTATTAGTCACAGAGAAATCGCTATCCCTTCACTTTCCTCAACCTTGTGGCATAATGGATTGTCAGAGGTTTTGTTAATCTGAAGCAGGGAGAAGAGAGTCACACTAGGCTACATCATGAGAAAAGTGGAAGCAACCCAAATATCTAGCAACTGAAGACTGGAAAAACAAACGTGGTATATCTACACAACAGAATATTATGTAGCCATCAAAAGGAATGCAGTACTGATATATGTGATAATGTGACTGAACCTTGAAACAACAATGCTAAGTAAAATAAGCCAGATAAAGGACACATGTTGTATGTTTCCATTTATATGAAATGTCCAAAATAGCCAAATCTATAGATAGAAAATAGGTCAGGGATTGCCAGAGGAATGGGGAGTGACTGCTAATCAGTTTAAGGGGTGATGGACATGTTCTAGAATTAGTGGTAATGATTGTACATCTTTGTAAATATGCCAAAAATCACTGAATTGCATACTTTAAAAGGATGGATCTTATGGCATTTGATTTTTTTTCTCAATTAAAAAAAAACAGAATATCATGAGAGATGCTCAAAGCATGGGCAGAAGACACTGCAAATCACGGATGCTCCCAGGGTCTTTCGATGCTTTCAAGCTCAGGAAGCAATTCCATTTCCAAACATAGACTCTCACAAAGGGATTAAATCAGCTTGGTGACCTGGGTGACCGCAGAGTGCTGCCTTCAGCCTAGTTCTTCTGTCACAGGGGGCTAGAAAGTCCCAGTTACTCTCTGACAATGCTTCCACATGTTGGTAAGAGCAAGAGTGATAGCCAACCCTTAGGCTTTGGTCCTCCAATACCACTCTCTTCTAAGCACTTGGCACTTTAAAGAACAAACGCTACACATAGGGACTGTTAAGACCTCCTTTTCACAGGGGGGCACACTGAGACAAAGACAGGAGGTGACGCACCCCAGGCCACCACCCGTAAGTGTCAGATCTGCGAACCCAGGTGGTTTGCATGCACCTGAGCACGGTGCCAGGTGCCTTTCGGCAGTGGGAAGGGGTGTGCGGGAGAGTGCGGAGTGGGCTTGCGTCTGACGCATGCTTCTCCAGGTTCACTTCCCGTACACCTCAGCCTATTTCCTCTGCTACTTCCTGCCACACTCCTCCCCTCCAGCACACACCCTCTGTGTGCCCCACATTCTGCCCGCTCCAGCTAGCACCTTCCACTTGTCCTCACCGGGAGGCCCCTCGGAGGCAGTACTGGTGCAGAGAACCAGCCACTGACTGCGGTCGATGAAGACCCCTGGTCCCACGATTTCTCCTCGCTTGTCCCTGTCTGGCCTCCTCCTGTCCAGCCCCTCTACTCGGCCAGTGTCTTTCTACCATGCGAGGCCCTGGCCAAGCCCCCGCAGGGCTGAATGCTTACCTCGGTGCTGACTGCTTCATCAGAAGGATTGATCAGGACCACCGTTTCTAGAACGTCGCTTCGGTGATGAAGGATCTTTTGTCCTGCAGGCACAAACACACACACAGAGCGGATCTTCAGCTTCTGCAGATGAAAACCCCTGCCTGCTGCCGGGGGGGGGGGGGGGGGGATTTCTGCCTCCCAGGCGGCACAGGGCACCAGGGTTTTCTGCACAGTCCAAGGAAACACAATCGGGGCTCCTGATGAAGAGGGTGCACACAGCAGGCTCTGCCCAGAGCTGGGTCCGTGTGGTCTGCAGCTTCCCGGCCTCTCCCACTCTCCAGTTTTCAGCAACCTCAGTGCCCTAATGGCGGTTTTCATCCGAGACAAGGCGTGGACGCCAGGAAAACTCAACGGGGCTCTTGACATTTCTTTTCTCATGGTAATTGGCGATGTTTCTCCCTATCAGCCTTTCTTTTGGTGAGAACTGTGCTAAGATTAATTAGGAGCCTTATTGTGAAATGAATGACATCCAGAAACCCCGACTAACAATTAGCCCAACAACCAGAATGGCTGTCTGAGGCAGGCTTGCAGTCTGTTGGGGTATTCATTAATTAATTCACTTGCTCACGGAGAAGTGGAGAAACTAAGGGCAAACGAAAAGTGGAGAACAACCCTCCCGCTGGACGGGGTGGCCAGAGTGCCCCAAAGACAACAGAGTTGAAGAAGAAGGACAAATCAAGGTGTGTGGGATGAAGCACCGTATCTACAGAGGACTGAAGCCCTGCAGGGACCCACTGCACATTCTGACTGCCCACATCGCACAGGGTCATCCGGGCGCTGACCGGCCCTCCAGCCAGAGGACCAAGCCTACGACGGCCTTCGACCAGCACTCCCCTCCCTGGACCACGCGATGAAAGCCAGCAGGCGGGTGTGCAGCCAGAGCTGGTAACGTATGCTCTGCCAGCTGATGGGGCACGGGAAAGGGGCGTTCCCTCAAAGTGGGGGGAGACACGTGGCTGGGAAGTGTGGGCGACAGGAGGATTTGGAAGAGAGACTGGGGGAGACAGCAACAGAGAGAAAGGCAGAAGAGAAAATGACCAAAAGTAACTGTTCTCCAGGCAAACAGCTTATCTGTTCTTTAAAAAGCTAAAAGGGAATCATAAACAACCCAGTCCTTCTGTTCCCAGTGGAACACAAAGCAGGGACTGGAGTGGGTGTTTACATGCCAGTGTTAGCTACAGCATTATTCACAATAGCCGAAAGGTGAAAGAAGCCCTTCCACAGACTGGGTACAATGTGGCCTGCGCACACAGTGGAACTCGGCTCAGCCGTAAGAATGAAGTGCTGAAAATACCACAGCAGGGACCGACCTAGAAAACACTGTGCTAGAAGAAACACGTCAGATGCAAAAGCACACATACGTGACTTCGCTTATTTCTGCTTATGGCATGTATGCAAATTATATCTCAGCAAAGTGCTTAGGAAAGCAGCACGCAGGCTAGGAATATGGTTTAGGGCCTTCCCCTCATACCCTCGAGGACCAAGAGTACTACAGATTCCGGAGCATTCTCACCATCCCCGCCACACTCAAGCCCAGCCTCCTCCAGCATCGTACTTTTCTTAACAGCGAGAATTTACCAGCAAAGCCCATCCGACACAGAAGCACCCAGACTAAGCCGCGACGGTGCCCAGCACTGCTCTAAGACTTCACGCAGACAGCTTTGCTCATGACCATGGTAATCCCGTCACTACTGAAGACAGGGAATCTGCAGAAGAGAGGTAAGTAGCCCACCATCACAACTAGCAAGCACTCAAGCCACACTGGGACCCGGGCTGCCTGGCTCCAGGGACCTTCGATCACGGCCCTATGGTGCTAGTTAATGGGACAGATTTGGAAAAACAGAAAAGGTACAGACATCAAACACCAAAGAGAGCTAGACAAAAGACCAAAGGAATGAAATCAGAGATGTTCTGAAAGAAGATGCCTGAAAGCTTTAGGAGAATAATTCTGGTTAAAATATTAAATAAAACAGACAAAACAACTACTTACATGAAAATAAATAAAATCAAGGGCAAGTATGCACTATCTTAGTCCAAACACTTAAAAATGAAAAACTTCAAATCAGGGCAATGCCACACAGTTTGAGTAGGGCAAAGAAATGAGGCTTATAATAATAATAATAATAATTAATAATAATAAATAATTTTTTAAAACTGTGGAAAAGAAAGTTCACTTCTTTATGAATGCTGAATTCTGTAATTTGTTGGAAATTGCTTTTTGGCTTTTTGGTTGTTTTTGTTTTTGGCAAATATGGGCATTTAAAGCTCAAGTCAAAGAAAAGCAAATTAAATAATAAGGAAATGATAAGAAGAAATCAGCAAAACACACAAATCCAACGTGTCCATTAAGTCCTTCCATCAATGGCGTCCTTGAAACAAATATTTTAGGATCTTCCAAGGCAGGAAGTTGGGTCAAAATTATGCTACAGTTTGAAACCAAAGAGAAGCATACGGTCATTTCCTTCATGCGTACTTTTGACTTGGGCACCCAGGGCAGCACAACGCTGGGATATAACCATTGTCACTGACTGTATTCTGTAGGAATTCACAAAAGCAAACGAGCAAGGTTCATGGAAGGAGCTCCCTCCCCAGGAGACAGTGGTGGAATCAGAGCTCCCTTCTTTAACCAGGGATCCTCCAGGCTGCCCCCAACCCTGCTCACTGCAGCTGGTACCAAGAGTCGGCACAGCCACACCCCTGCCCGCACCGCACACCCTTCCCCAGTTGCAGAGGCTGCCTGGTCCCGGGTGCTCCCGGGCAGGGGCTTCTTACCATCCTCCAGTAGCTCCCCTCCTCCTCGGCTTCATCGATTCCCAACCAAACAAATGCCAAGTGACTGCGGCCGTTCAGCTCCACCCCTCCCAAGCCGATCTTCTCATCAGTTCACCCAGGAGCGCAACTAACGCTGTTCTTGTCCAGCTTTGGAAACTGGGAGGACACTGGAGATGCACATGAACTAAGATGCCTCAGCTGCCTCTTCAACAAAAGCCTTTTTACAGGATTGATCAGAATGAAGGAGGGGATTTAAGGGGGAGAGAGACGCTGGGCGCTGCAGTCATGGCTCGACTGTTGGCCAAATTCTCCCCCAAGACCACGTAAATAGCAGCAGAGCCTCCCGGGCATCTGGCAAAGCCTGGTAGAGGGGCCTGTGGGCACCCACCCCTGGCATCCCCTGGGTACCAGCTCTCCCGCAGCAGGCGGCTGTCAGGCGGCTGGGACACTCACAAAGTTGCATATTTGGGGAATGTTTCACACTGGGAAGTGCGCCAGGCATTCTGAAGGAGGGCCAGTACCCTTGACTGTAAAGGTCTCATTCGGTTACTTCAGAAAAGAAGTTCCCAGCTCTCTCACCACCACTCCAGTCTGCCCCTCCTGCGACAGCTCGCAGGGTGACCATTAGGCAGCCCATTAGGCAGCCCCTGGTGAACAGTCAACCTTCCTGAGTTAGTTCGTCCTAAGGGGATGGGGCGCAGGGGGAATGTCACTCACTGCTCAGTGTTGTTGGGGACTTCCCCACAAAACTCAGTGTTACTGGGAGGCGTGACCTGGTGGGATGGGGGCAGCAGGAATAGTGCTGTGTGACAAAAGGGGTCTGCTCCACCTCTGAATCAGGAGAGGAAGGTCTGGGGACCCCTCAGAGCAGCAGGGCCCTGGCAGACAATGAGACTTTTGTCTGTGCTCTCCCAAAGCTGCCCTTGGAACTTGAAAAGAAGCCTGTATTTTTCAGTTATTGCTGGAATTCCACCCCCCTGCTTTGACAATCTGATAAATTGAATCTATGTGTCTTTTAAAAGTTAGGCTTTTAAGTCATTTCTGTTTTACTATATGCAGGTGATTTTGAAATCTCTTAAAGCAAAATTTATTTTCTATGTACATAAGTTTCTAGGATGTTTATGGGGTCTCTTCTTCCTAGGGCTGGAGATTAGGAGTCATGTAAGCTTGTGCTCAGGAGCACACATAAAACAAAAAACAAAAAACAAAAAAAAAAAAAAAAACAAGCTCTCGCCTCAGACACCCACCACCGGGAACAGCCACAAACTCCTCCCGCCCCAGAAAGCTCAGAACCTCTCACTCAGGGCCAATGCTCCTCTCCCACGCTGGCCCCGGAACACAGCAGGGAGGCTGGAACATCTCTGCTGGAGCCAGAGCAACTCCCAGCACTCAGCTTGGGCAGGCAGCTGCTGATGCCACAGCCTGGCGTGGAGGAGAGCAGGGTGATCCAAGGCAGCCAGGTAGCCTCCACCTGCCTACCTGGAGCAAACCCCTGAGGGAAACGGGAGCCACTGTTACCACCCTTCAAATTTTCTGTAAGAGGCTGATAATTACGTTGTGGGCATGAACATTTTTAAGTCCTTTCCCATTAATGACCACAAGCCAGAATTTTAACAACTTACTTTTCCTGAAAAGTTAACACTTTGCAAACCTAATCTAGAAATGGTAATTGAAGGGCTGGAGAGGTGGCTCAGTGGTACAGTGCTTGCCTGGCATGCTCAAGGACCTGGGTTCAACCCTAGCACCACATACACAACTAAGTGGAGGAAAAACAAAAACCAGATGAAAAAATAAAAAATTAACTCTTTTTCTCATGCTCTTTAAAAAAAGAAAAAGAAATGGTGACTGAAGCCTTCAAATCTATTCTGCATGGAAGGGACCAGATGGGGAGAGACCTGAATCGCTGATAACCAGGACAGAGGGTCAGATTAGACGAGGGGCCTCATCTCTGTTCCTCACCCCACGGACCCACTCTGCTCTGCCTCACCTAGCAGCTCGTTCCAGCTCCTCGCCAGGCGAAAACCAGACTGCACTCTTTTTGGAAAAGGCATTTGACATTGTGATTCGACACGTGAAGAACCTCCAGTGTGAAGACACAGACGTCTTGGAGAAAGTTAAAGAAGATTCGAGGGTTAGCAGGGAAAGCATGTGGGTGAAGGAGGCCTGGGACAACAGAGCTACAGGTCAGGTGTGGCGGATCAAGAAAGGCCACACAGAAGGTATCTAGATGTTAAAGCCAAGGAGAAAGGAACGAGGACAAGGAGCATGGGTTTGAAGAGGAAACCCCTCACCGCAAACCACTCCCCAGGTGAAATGTAGCTAAAGAGATAAAAGCAAGACAGGAAAGGTGCTCTGCGGAGGACTAAGATGACCAACAGGTAATCACTGCAGGTCCCTCAGCAGCTCTCAGCAACAATGTTTTATTTGAAATCACATCAGGGACTCTTTTCTGTAGGAGCCCATGTAACACAGAAAGCAGATGTGTGGTCAGTTTGAAGGGAAAGGAAGCCAGGGGCGCAGAGCAAGCCTCAGCCCACCAGGAGGATGTCCCTCAGCTCCCTTCTCAGAGGGAGGGAAGGGACCAGCGTGTATGGCAGCAGCACAGGAAGAGCCTGTGGTGGTCCTCCTGAGCTTCTCCACCCCACCCCAGCATTGCTGAGCAAAAGGAGGTTGGGGAGCATGAACAGAGGTTAGCTGGTAACAGAGCTCTGAGAAGCCACAGTTTGCAGATCTTCTTCCTGGGTGCCCCAGGGTTGGGCTCTGGGAAGGATCCAGGAGAGAGGCTGAGGTACTATGGCCTAGAAGAAGCTTTCTGCTTGTTCCTGAACCATGTAATCACCTCAGTCCCAGGGGACAGCATGACCACGAGGCAGGGAAGACAACTAAGGAAGTCCCGTTATCCCATGCCACGGGGGTGCTAGGGGGAAGAACAACGGTGCTGGAGGACTCAGTATCTCCGCATTCCCCAGATCCCCCAAAGCCAAGGGTCCACACAGAACACCAAAGGCCAGCTGTTACTAGGAAATTACACAGATCCCTCTCTGGGGGGGGGAAGAATGCTGAGGCGGAAAGGAGCAGCTCAGGAGGATTCCTGGGGGGAGCATGATTTTTCAGGACCCTCAATGTCAAATCATCTTGTTTATCTTTTCTGGTTTATCTGCCCTTCCGCTCAGCCTGAAGGCGACAGAAGAACGGTTTCTAGGCTGGTGTCTCAGAGGCCACAGGGACCTGTAGTGAAAGACAGCATAAGTACCACACTACGAGTATGCTGGTTTCACGGTCCACACAGGAGCACCCTCTAGGTGCCAGGTGCCACCCACCTGTACCAAACACAACTAAACAAGAGCCTAACACACAGTGACAACATCTAATCCTTTGATTACCAGAAAGCCCATCCCAAGAATATAGCAATAAAACTACACATGAATAGTGCTTTAGGATCCCTAAGCATTTGTCCTTCACATTGGGCCTTGCTTACAACTTATAACATCCCCATGAAGTTATTCTCCCCACTTCCTGAACTGCAGACCTGAGATCTAAGGGCCTGCCCAAGACCACAAGGTGTGGAAGAGCAGGGTGGGACCCATGCCTCACTCCACTCCCAGCTGCTCATGGCCAAGGTCAGGACTGTGACACTATCCCTTTTTCCTTCTTTTACTGACCCACTCCTGTGCAAAATTAAGTTTTTCAAGTTGTGATGCCAAGCTTTCCCTCTGTAAGAGGTAAACATGCAGGCTGGGTCAGTTATGGTCAGCAGCACCTCAGGGAGAACGCAATCCCCACCCCTGCAGGGCACCCTGGCTCCCACGCAAACCCTGAAGCCAATTCCTTCTTTGTTTCTGCTGAACAGTCAGTCAAGTTCTCTCCCACCTTCCCCTGATACTCCTGGAAATGGCATTTCTTTTGTGTTGAAAATGAGTTTTTGTTTCTGCATGTGCTTCATCTCTGATGCATGTTTCTGAATGTCACATCACTCTTCAAATTTTAGACATTTGCTCTTTTAAAACAGAGAGTTTAGAAAGAAAATCAAATACAATGTAAACGAGCTCGGGACACTTTGTAAACAACCTTTTCCAATATAAATAAGTTGATTATTGCTTGGGAATAAGATAACTTGGGTTTTTCATCTTTGATATCTTTTGTGTTACAGAAAATTTGGTCATTATTTAATTTGGTTTTACAACTGATTTTCTCGACATTTCCTGGACCTTGATCTACTCACTAACTGCTTTCTGTTGCCGTTGGAGTGGGTCTGGGTCTCCCGGTGTCTGCCAGTACCCCCACCCCCATCTTCCCTTGGGTCTGCCGCCATCTTGTGCTGTGTCTCCCCCACTTTCATCTGCCTGGATAAACAAATAACCAGAGCCCTCGCCCTTCCCAGGTTCTCTCCTCAATCCAAAATTCTCAGTAAGCAGAAGCTACCCCGGCCTTCAGCTTCCAGGCAGGGAGGCGGGCTTGTGGAGAGAGCCCCATCTGTAGCTCACGTCCCCTCATGTTCTAACTGCACACCGAGGAGCAGAACTTGGGAGGACAAGGGCTCAGATTCTTTTTATACTTCATCCACTTTCTAAAGCCTCTGGTGTTTTTCTTCTACCCAGTCTCCTTCCCTTAGGTGTTCCTCTTGCTTTTTTTCTCCTTTTTTTCTAAGAGAGAGAGAGACAGTGAGCAGAGAAAATCAATTTTATTTAGTTTTTCATGTGGCTTTTGTTGCTCTAACACTTAGTTGTGTATGTGGTGCTGGGGTTCGAACCCAGGTCCTTATACATGCCAGGCAAGAGATGTAACCTCTACAGCCCCTCTTCTCCCTTTCTTTAAGCCTCAAGGCAAAGGGATGAGAATCCAGACCATCAAGAGTTAGGAGTGAAAAGAGAGTGGAAGAACGAAGTAGAAATAAACAGCATATAGGTGGTGTCGATGGAACCCGGCCTCCTGAGGACACCTAAAGAGATCCAGCAGTGCCCAGCGTGGGCACCGATGAGGTCAACAAGTCAGCCTGAGCGTTATGTCTCCAAAAATGGATAGACGCCACAGATTAGAAAGAAAAAACACATACCTAGTGCAGAGTGCTCTATTACCCAGGGGAACCAAGTCGAAGTTCATTAAAAATGACAGATGGGCCCGCTCTGGTACCTCACCTCTTACAATGTGCGCTCCCTGTCCGCACACAGACATGGATGAGGTATTCCAAGTCTCAGGACTGGTTTCCTGGGGCTGAGACGAGGTGGGATCTACTCTGTTCTCTAAACAAAACCACTTCACACAAAGGAAAATACTCACACTCCTCATGCACAAGAAATGATTCCCTTTCTCCGCCTTTAGGAAGAGTCCAGCAGCCAGGAAGGAAGCATCCTCCCCATGAGCCTCGTGAGAATCTGCTGCTCTTATGTGTAAGGAGTCAGAGCTTCCTCACCTCTCAGCAGGGGAGGACCCTAAGGAGCCCTGGGGACAACGTCCTCCTCTCTCCCGCTCTCTCATTTTCCAGCAGAGGACGCTTCAGACCCAGCAGTGGTTGGTGGTGGGGGACAGACTTGGATTTGTACAACTGCCAAAGGCATTTCCTATGTACACCGTAGACAGCTCCATCTGGGGCTGGCTGGTAAAGTACTAATGCTACCTTTCATCTGTGATGCACTTTATGGTTTATAAAATTCTTTATTTGCACATTACCTCATCTGCGCATTACAAAGGTCAGTGACTGGGGAACGATGCCAGCAGGGCAGGCTGTCTTTACCGCAGAGACAGAAGGAGCTGTTAAACTAGGTTTATGATCCAGCCCATTGGCCTCCTGATTCCCACTCCTTCCACTGCCCCTCACTACCTCTCAGATTATTTTAGGAATTTATATTTCCATATCCTTACATTTTTTTGGAGGGAGATGGTGTGTACTAAAGACTGAACCCAAGGATGCTTAACCACTGAGCCACATCCCCAGCCCTTTCTACTTTGAGACAGGGCCTTGCTATATTACTGAGGCTGGCTTGAGCTTGAGAGCCTCCTGCCTCAACTTCCTGAGTTGCTGGGATTAGAGGTATATAGCTTTACTTTTGTTGTTGTTGTTCTTTTTTTTTTTATGTAGCTTTACTTCTTTAAAAAAGATTTATCTGAGATACATTTCCCTTGGAATATTATTGAACAATCCAATCATTTGGGATAGAGACTCAAAAATAAGTTTTATTTTGAGGGACACTTGCCATGTGCCAGGTGCTTTGATGAGCAATAGATTATTTATTTTTTTTTTAAAGAGAGAGGGACAGTGAGAGAGACAGAGAAAGAGAGAAACAACTTTATTTAGTTTTTCACATGGCCTTCGTTGACTCCAACACTCAGTTGTGTATGTGGTGCTGGGGTTTGAACCCGGGTTCTCGTGCTTGCCAGGCAAGTGCCGAAACCGCTGAGCCATGGCTCCAGCCCCGTATGTCAGTTATTTTTAACTTGAAAATAGCACTTTCACATGGTTGACAATTAGACCTGACTTTCTTTCTTGAGAACAGAGTAGGTCTCAAAGAATGTTTTCAAAATCTTTTTTTAAAAAAAATCTTGTTGTTGCGCTGGAGCGGTGGCTCAGCGGTTTCGGCGCTTGCCTGGCGGGCGCGAGGACCCGGGTTCAAACCCCAGCACCACATACACAACTGAGTGTTGGAGCGACTGAGGCCATGTGAAAAACTGGATGAAGTTGTTTCTCTCTTTCTCTGTCTCTCTCACTGTCCCTCTCTCTTAAAAAAAAATTTTTTTTTTGTTGTTTTATTTCTTCCTGCATTACTGGGGATTGAACCTAGGGCTTTGTGCATGCTAGGCAAGTGCTCTATTACTGAGCTACATCCCAGTTCTTTCTCATTTTTATTTTCAGACAGTGTCTTCCTGTGTTGCCCACACTGGCATCTAACTTGTGATCTGCCTGCCTCACTCTCCCAAGGTAGCTTAGACTATAAGCGTCCACCACCACACCACAGACTGTCCTCAAAATCCTAACGGTCTCCTCCTGCCTTTATAAGACATGTTGCATTTCCTTTTTGTTAATCTGATAACTACTTATAGAGGACACAGCTTTCTGGAGTTTAATTCTTGCAAATCAGTGCTACTTTTCATAAAGTGAACACTGAGATTCACATGTGAAAGAGATGTGCATCTACCCTGAAGGGAGCACAGTTTAATGGGGAGACTGAGTATTTTGATAGTTTCTAAGAAATGTAAGTCTGAAATAGTGTCTGAGACACAGAAGTAGCTCAATCAATACTTACTAAAGGAATGAATAATAAAAATGGTTGTGATATATTGAATACCTGCCCTGGGTTAAGCACTAAGTTTCTCATGTCTGTTATTCATTTCAATTAATCTGTACATTGACCCTATGAGGAAGACACTACCCCCGTTTCCCAGATGAGGAAAACAAGGCACAGAGCTACGGAGCCACAAAAGCCCAAGGGTCTGCACAGTTAGTTGTGAGACCAGCACGGGATTTGGGTAGTTTGTTGTGGGACATGCTGCATTTGAGGACCCTGTAGGATAGCGGGGTGGCTCTGTCCAGTAAGTAGGCAAAAGTGTGGATACTCCTGGGGAACACCGTAAGAGCCTCCTGCTGAGAACGACCTTGGGAAATGCCTCCACCTGAAGGGTGGGCAAAGGTAGGAAATTGCTGTTGAAGGTGATGGAGAAAGTGTGAGAGATGTAACGTATCCTGCCTTCTCTGCTCACCTTCACCCCCACCCCCACGGTGACCTATAAGCATAGTGCCATTCTGACCTCTGAATTAAATCACCTCTTATGGTTTGGATCTGGAAGATCCCCTCAAAGCTCATGCATTGAAAATATGGTCCCCAGTGCAGCAAGTTTCCAAGGTTAGGCTTTTCAGCAATGATTGGATCACTAGGGGTCTGAGCACCTCAGTGGATTAATCCACTTAATGGATTAAGCTGAATGGACTACTTGGAGGTGGACCTAGTTGGAGGAAGACCACTGGGTATTTGTCTTTCCTTTCCCTGTCCCTCTCTCCCTCTCTCTGCTTCCCAGCTGCCGTGAACTGACACTTTCCTCCACCATTCCCTTCTGCCATGATGTTCTGCCTCACGTTGGACCCAAAGACTTGGAGCTGGCTGACCATGGACTCAACACTCTGAACCCATGAGCCAAAATAAATCTTTCCTCCTCTAAAGTCTTTTTTTCTTTTAATTTTTATTTTGAAAGACAAGAGAACTGTATACACTAATATGTATAGCTAATAGTCTATTAGATAGCTATTTTCCTACTCAAAAACAGAAATGCTACTGGTGTCTCCAATAATCTAAATTATTTTTGTTGTGTATTTTGGTCACAGCAATGAAAAACTGACTAATCACCTCTGCAGAGAGGAGAGTCAAGGCAGAATATCTCAAAGACATTAAATAATCCAATCAGAACTTATTCCTGGTTTTCAAAGTCAGTCCCAAACACTCCTGGTCTGACGTCCATATACAAGCTATGACACATGACACAGACTCTGGCCACTTACTTCACATCAGACACCTGGTGGAGAAGAAGCACTGTAGTTTGGCAGGTCTCAGAACCAAATATTTCCCACAGTCATCTGAGCGCCATAGAAAGTCAGGTTCTCATGGACCACCTCAGACTTTCTGATTCAGGGGCGAAGCCTGGGACTCTGCATTTGTGCAATCTCTCAGGTGATTCTTATGGTTCTCTAGTTCCCTTCTTTAGAAATAAGATAATAGGATGATGAACTCTGTCCATCGATTATATAATAAGTGACCTCACATTGTTTTATGTATTATGATCCTAATGTCTAAATGGACTGCAAGAATGATTTCCCTGGGGAGTAAATGTAATCATTAAAGGCTCAACCAACTCTTCCAGTAAGTATTGATTCCTAGAACCGTTTGACAGCTTTATCTGACATTTAATTTGCCATCAACCTCCTGCCATCAATCAAACCCAGGGCAACAGTTGACCTTTTGCCCTCATCTGTTCCTATCAAAACCAAATCATCACACTATTATTTACCCTCAAAGCCAGCTGCCTTTAAAACAAAAACTAAGGAATTGGTCTTCCTTTTTTGGTATTTGATCATTGAAAAGGAAAACACACACACACACACACACAAGTAGCTGACATAACAAATGTTAAATCTAGAATCTGACAATCCCTAGCTGGGGAAAATAGTATGAGATGATTTTTACACCAGTAAAGTCTGGAGGGGACAGGCTACTGGCATAGCAGCATTAGGCTGGACACAGCAACCAGCATGGTGATCTGCCAGGAAGGGACTTCTTAGGGTCAAGATCCTGATCTAGACAGATGAGGCTCAAGAGACTGAGACCTGGTTCTGGCTGACGTGGTGTCTCAGCTGCCACCACCTGTAATACGTAACATACAGGTGGATGCTTGGGTCCCGAGCTCCAGCCAGAATGAATAAATCTGGTCATTTCTTCAAAGTAGTTCACATAAAATCTCAGCCCAATCCAAGAGACCCGTGATTCTTGTATTTGTTTGAACTATTTATTTACACAATGCATCAATCAAATGCTGAGGTGCAGGTGGCTAACCTGCCCATGGGGACTGACCCTGCACCTGGATATTCCCACCCTGTGCTGTGCCTGTGTCATGGCTGGATGCTTGGCTGCCCTGACAAGGACACCCAGTTCTTGCTGACCTTGGTCTTCCCTCCGCAGGTCTGAAGGGTGGTTCTCAGCACACCAGGGGCAGAGTCCCCATTCCTCTCAACTCTCCTTTTCTTTGCCCTCAGTTGAATGCCCTAGCTGGGAACCAAAACGATGCCTTCATGGAGCCTGGTTCTCACTTGCCCTCACTTGAGTTTGAGTGAACTCCAAGCATGCTCCTTCCATTTTAAAATACCTTTTTGTTAGACTCAAAGCCCCTGGAGTCTTTAAAGAACTCCACCACATCTGTAGGCTCCATCTTTGCTGTGCTGATCTTGCAGACAACCCCAGAAAAACCATCATATTTGCTCATGTGTTTTCCTCCTTACTCTTCTCCTTTGTTTTATCCTGGGCAGGGAAGAAGTCCCCACCCCACCCCACCTCACTCCCCACTTCCACTTTACCCTTTTGAAGGCTTGATATGAAGACATGAACAGAAAGCCCTGGATGGATATTTTAACCCTATTCACTAAATGTTAAAGAGGAAAATGCTAGAGTCTTGACAAGTTACATGGTTCCCACCGCATCTTGAGAGATTGCCACTGGGCATACCGAGCCTCTGCGAGGATCGGGCAGCTCCAGCTCCTCTCAGAAGGCACAGAGGCAGGGAAATTTTCATAGAACTTTCTCCAACTAAACGCTTCAGCTGTCCTCCTTCAACTAAATCCAACCCTACATTTCAGCAGTAAATATTTATTCAAAAGATAAAGAGGAGAGGCTGCATGAACTAGTGCAGCGTTCTGTTAGAAATATCATAAGCAGAGATGACCTTCGTGCTGCCCTCCACACCATTGTGTTTAGAGGGGTTAAGGAGATAAAGAATCCACTGTGCGGCTGACGCAGACCCATGGAGAGCCACATTTGATGATTAGGAGGTGGGCCTTTGGATTTCAAATCAGCTACTAAGTGTTTTTCTTTTACCTAACAGTATTTCATTTCAATGAGCCACATTAATAAAAGCTCACATAAAACAAACCAGCAATTTAAAAAGCCGATGTGTTAATCAGATGTTCATGCCACTTGGTTAACCGCAAACATGCTTTTTTTTTATTTTTTTGCCCCAGTAGGATAGTTTGCTTAAAGATTGTTTTAAATAAAGGGCATTGTTTGATCAATCATTTACTATGCAGTGAAACAAGGCATCATACCTACTTCAGTCTAATCCTTTCCTTACAGATCCAGCTCCCATTTGAGTTCTTCTGGGAATATCTCCCTTTCTACTCCGCTTCTCAGAGTTTTTGCTTTCCCCAAAATTCTGATAGTAATTAATAGTCTTTATCACATAATTCAACAAGAGAAAGTGCCTAAAGATTTAGGAATTATTCAAATGCTGGAGGGGTTGTGGGGAGATAAGAACTCTAGCTCACTGTTAGTAGAATTGCAGACTGGTCTAGCCGCTCTGGCAAGCAGTGTGGAGACTCCTCCAAACATTAGGGTTGGCTCCACCGTATGACCCAGCTATCCCTCTTCTGGGTATTTTTCCAAAGGAGTTAGAATCAAAACATTACAGCGACAGGGCAAAATCCATGTTCATAGCTGCTCAGTTTACAATAGCTAAATTATGGAACCAACCCAGATGCCCCTCATTGGATGGATGAATGGATCCAAAAGCTCTGGTATACACACACACACACACACACACACACACACACACACACACAATGGAGTTCTACTCAGCTATTAGAAACAACGATATTGAATCCAATGAAGGTAAATGGATGGCGATGGAAGAAATCATGTTGAGTGAAGATAGCCAAACCCAGAGAGTCAAGAACTGAATGTTTTCCCTCATTTGTGGAGGCTGAAGCTAAACCCAGGCTTGGGGAAAAGGTAGACAAACTCATGTATTAGAAAAATAGAACAAAAATGAAATATGCCAATATTTATGAGATACAGTTGCAAGATATGCATAAGATATTTGAACAAGCTACACTGCATGCCTTTACAAAAACATAAATGCTTAATCCTATTGTCAAATATATCAAAGAATAACAAGGGATGATAGGAAGGGAGGAGAATGGGAAATGTTGGAACTGAGATAAAGCAAGGTACATTCTAAGCATTTATAATTATATCACTGTATATACTATAGTCATGTACATAAAAAATGTTCTTCATAGGTATAAGAATTATGTCACTGTACTTGGGTATTTTAGGAAAAATATAGGACCCAGAAGAGAGGCAAGGGATTGGGGGACAAGAAGAGAGAGGTAGAGGGGTGCGGAGGTGGGGAGGATATAGACCAAATTGTATTGCCGCATTGTGTGCTTCTATGAATATGTGACAACAAATCTCATCATTATGTACAACTATAATGCACCAATAAAACAAATAGATAAAAATTTAAAAAAAGATTTAGGAGCTATTGCCTCCAAAGAAATTATAGCATCTCAGTTAACAAACGCTTCCATATCCTTTTATGTACAAGGTCTCACTTGAGCTTCTTACTGTGAAGTTAGTTTCTATGAAAATCTCAGAGTGTAGATGAGGGCCTTCCACATGCGGGCATTCAGGTCCTTTTCGTTCAAGACAACAAAAAATGTGGATACCCACAGTCCCACACAAACAACATTCAGTTTTTGAATGGGATTTACCACAATAATGTAGACTGAAATGCAGCCTTCAGAAGCCAGCTGATCAGGTGGTCTAACTGCAGGATCTGAAAAATCACTCCTGTCATCCTCAGCAGAAAGCTTACTTTTTTACTTGAATAAGAAGGCCCCCGAATGTCCAAAAGTATCAGGAGTTGTTTGCGTGTCTGGTTTCCTCATGAGCACATTAGAGTTTACATTTCATTATTCAACCAGACCATAAGATCCCTCAAGCAATTAAAACTGGGCATCATGAGGAACACATTTTTTTTTTAAATTGTAGTACTAGGGGATTCAACCCAGGGCTTGGTGCATGCTAGGCAAATGCTCTGCCACTGAGAAACATACCCAGCCTTTTGATTTTTTTTTTTTTTTAACTTTGAGACAGGGTCTCATTAAGTTACCCAGACTGGCCTTGAACTTTCCATCCTCCTGCCTCAGGCTGCTAGGATTACAGGTGTGGGCCATCACCATGGTGCCCAGCTCCATTTTTATTTTACATTCAACTATAATATCTTCACAGGGTCACTATCAGTGGGGTGCCACAGCATGTCTTCCACATTTTTGTGGAAAGTTCAATTCTTAACTTTTTTGTTTTTGTTGTTGTTTACTTATTTTACTTAATTTTTTTCCTTTTATTTTACCGTTAATGCCATTGACCTCTGGGCAACTGTAGCTGAATGCATACATCTGCAGATTTAGGAAAATTTGATGTAGGAAATAAAAGAAGTAAGTTTGGACCATATATTTAATAAATGCCTACTTAACAAACAGATTTATTTAGGATGCAATTCAGTTAAGCCTTGGCCAAGGGGCATTTTCAAGGCATTGATGAATGTATTCTTAATCAACAAAGGTGGCTCTCCTGAGAAACAGATTCCAACCCCTTGAGGCAAAAGTATTCAAGTAGGAAGTCAACTAAGTTCTATCCTCCCCTGTCTTCTTTTTTTTTTCTTCTTTTTAAGAGAGAGGGACAGTGGGGGAGGGAGGGAGGGAGGGAGAGAGAGAGAGAGAGAGAATCAATTTTACTTAGTTTTCATGTGGCCCTCGTTGCTCTTGAGACTTCACTGTGTACGTGGGTGCTGGGGTTTGAACTTGCGTACTCAACGCATGCCAGGCAAGCACTATAATCACTGAGCCACCACTCAAGTCCCTCACTTCTTCTTTTAAGAAAAACTGAAATTCAACTTTAGAATGAATTCAGGGACGGGGTCGGGGGGAATAATCTGGGGACTTTGGCAAAATTTGCTCTGGAGAATATTCCTGAATTTTAAGTTCTCATATGAAAGGCAGTGTGCTTAAAATCACTTTCTACATTTCTCTCTCACATATCCTCTGTTGGTTAGTATTATGTATTTAATGCACTTGGAATATATGCAGTTATCCATATTATGCTAATCAAAGTTCTTATAATGCAGTGCTCTTTGCTTTCATAAATAAAACAGGGTAATGTGGGAGTCCATTCTGTCCCTGCATAAATGCCAACAGTTAGGCTGGCTCTGAAGAAGGGACTTCTCAGTGTCCTCCGCCAGAGTTCCAGGTACAAATGAAAGATCACACAACTCCTATCCAGAAAACAATGCTGAAGACCTCCCCATTTGTTCTGGAGAAGTTGGAAATTCATTCTGGAGAAACTGGAAGGTAAGACAGAGCACCCAGAGGCTGACTGTGGCTTCTCAGAGTAAACTGGGATATCTGGAAGATGCAAGGATTCAAAACCAAAGGTTGGAAAAGCAGGGTTAAGTAAGCATGCGGTCCTCCCTTAGCTTGGGGCCTTGGCAAAGCAGCAGGCGTGGGAAAGGGGCCAAATGCAGGCACGCGGCTTGGCCTGCGTGGTTCAGCAGTCCAACTGCAAGATAACCTAACCTAACCTAACCTTGCTCCTGACTCCAGTTCAGTCATGATCAAAAAGACCTCAAAACTACGGATATTGCGACCTGAGTCCTGGAATGAGTTTGAGGTTAGGAATCTTTTCTAAAAGGGACAGAGAATCCTCTGCTATGTTCCTAATTGTGAGGCTGACATGCAGAAGGCCAGAGGCTGGAGCACACTGGTCATGATGCAGGGGCTGCCCAAGTGCACTCTCCCTAATACTGTTTTGGGAATCTTCTCCCCAAGGCTATCCTTCATGGAGAGCCCAATGCCAGTGGGTTTAC